>JAVJAQ010006030.1:597864-680304 GCA_032362365.1 Zygogramma bicolorata | reverse complement strand
ATAGTGAGATTCACTATTCAAAAATCGTTTTACAGAGATTGTGGAATGTGGAATGTATCAGTCAAATCCCTGCTTCAAAGCGAAACGTAATTTGAATGCAAGAGGTTTCATTTCATATTTATGTTATGGTAATCGAGGTCTAATGAAAAAATGATCAGTCACCTGGGTCGCTAAAACAGTGAGGGCACTCATGAATAGATTCTATGTGCTACGGGATATATTGAAACAAAAAAATCTCATTACTCTGTATAATTCTATTGTAGAATAATTGATAAGATATTGTATCCTAGCATGAGGGGTAGTCTTAATACAACGTTGAATACACTACTGCTAAAGGCCAAAATACAATACTCAAAATTGAGAACACGAACAGGCCTATTGTGTTACCTGTCGGCCAATTTCACAAATTAAAATATATTTCCCAGTTGGAGGATTGGAAATATTGAGTTATAACTCGACTCTCGGATTTGATAGCGTTGATTTCGCAATAATTGTGAGTTGAGTTGATCTAAGTCAGATATCTGATTAGATTTCAATCTGATTAAGATTCACTCTACTCTGAAGGTTAATGTTATTCGAGTAGATGAGTCGTTGCGTATCATGATAATGATGGTATTCACTGACTAATCATTAGGGAACAATGAATGGAGGAGGCTAACAATGCCTGACAATTACTATGGGTATCAAGAAAGTAGGTACCAATATTCAGATCAGCTACTGACCTGACCGGCTTCAACCAAGTCCATGAAGAAACTTTATTGCAGAATCTACTGACTCACGGAGAAATAAATTTATATTTGCCCTAGGTGGTTTGATAGAAACATACTTGAATTGTTCTTTATGAATTGATTATCGAAAATTGCCCAGATGAACCAAAAATTTGATCGTATCAGAGAAAACGAAATTTTAATATAAGAGAGAGTTTTCATATGAAATGTACTACCACAAGTTTTAGTACCCTATTGTGTTTCATACAATGAAGTCGTGAATTGTCTTGCATCGTTCAATAAATTCAAGAAACATTAAAAAAATTCGAGGTGATAGTGAAGACATATGATACTGAAAAGAGAGAAACGGAGCAAATTTCTATTGAAGCATACCTCAAAATTTCGAAAACAAACCTGTGTTTATGTTCCCGGCTTATGATCGAGAAGTCGACCCTGACACGTTTTGTAGTTGGAAGATCTGAGGATAACTATGCTGCTCCTAAGGTCTGGAAAGGGGAGTTAGTAACAAGGTCTACTTTTTGAACGAGTTCAGTAGATGGCGTTGGTATGGGAATACCTTATATAACATTTACTACCAGAACATTTCAAATAATATGAATTTAACAGGTTTAAGATAACCCGTTACAACTGAAAGAAGGCTTATTTCGACTTAGTTGTCAATCGAAAACCAACTCATAAAAGCAAATTTCCATCCGATGTGCATATGACTGACATAAATTGTAGAGTACATAACTGAGTAATCAGTTGTAATCCTATAATAGTCTAAAAAATGAAGAATTTTGGCTCGCAATTTCTTCGTCCCCATGGATTTACTTGAAATTTCCACAGAAGGTAGAGAATAGCTCAAGGATAATTTTCTATATCATGCCGCTGTACGCTAGAGCATTAGGGGTGGTTGCCACTCCATCTCAGGGGTGGAAATTTTTCATTACATTTCAACTGTAGGAATCGAAAGAAAAAGTTATTCTAAGAAAAAAATGATCCATACTTTTTTTTTCGTAAAAGTAATATTTTTTGAGTTATTCGAAGTTGAAAGTAACAGTTTTTTGACGAAAAAATAGACTTTTTCGTGCAATCGCACGCGAAGTCAGTATTTCGCGTTCTCAGCACAGTCCGCGAAATTTAATTTCGCGGCCGTTACCCATAGCAACGGCCGCGAAACCAAACGTCACTTCCAAATTTGACATTTCTAAAATACTACAAAGACAAGGATTATTTTTTATTGAATACCAACAAATACATAAGTTATATTATTTAGGATGAATATTTACATTAATTGTACAGTTTGTATTATTACTTATATTTACTCCAGAAGTTGAAGCAAGTACATCTAGTGTTTCTGAATAATGGTTATTGCCTACATTCAAACCAGATACCATATCGCCAGAAATTGAGTTGGAAATTTGCTTCTTATTTTCGATAGAGTCTTCTACATATCCTTCCGCTACTGTTGTGGACTTCCATCCACCGTGACGTTTAAGAATTGACATATCAGCCCCAGTATTGGCAAGCAGCGTGGCAGAACTTCTCCGAAAACAGTGACCCGTGTATGTTTCAGGATTTGGTAATCTGAGATACTTAGCAATCATACTAGGCATTTTCGCAATGGTATGCACTCCAACAACTTGTGCGGTGCACTTTCCGTTTACGTATCTCAAGAATATACGACGATTATTAACAATATGTTTTGGTCGAAGAGCTGCATATTTACGATAAATTTTTATGAAATCAATATTAGTAACAGTGAAAACACGCTTCTTATCCGTCTTGGTATCAGGAACGGTTACTATTAATACAGCATTCTCTTCCTGAATATCTTCAATGGCCATTTTTACTAACTCATCTCGTCGCAAGGCACCAGATATTCCCATTATCAAAACTACCTACAAAAATCAGTACAATAAATAAAACAATTGTAAATAACATCTCTTAACACTTACCTTCAACAATAAGTATTTTTCATCATTAGCTTCTTTCAGGAATGTATCAATTTGCTCACGCGTTAATACTTTAGACTTTTTTGCTCGATAACCTACTGCTTTTCTTTTCAGAAATGGTACTAATTTTGAAAACTGCTTGATGTCGATATTGTCTCGTATGTTCAGCATACACTTCAGCATGGAATAAATGCTCCATAAAGTTGAACTTTTTACAACATTTGATTTCTGCATCAAATAAGCCAATAAAATGTTTTCAGACATCGTCTTAACATTCTGTTTGTCACACCAATCTTTAAACTCGCCGTAACATTTTTCGTACTGCCGTTTAGATTTTTCGGGTATTAAAACGGAAAGCGCCGAATTTACAACGCTTTTGAGTTCCGGAGGAGTGGAAGGTACTGAAATATCGCTATCAGTATCAGACATTTTGCGTTTTGACAAGAACTGTCAAAATATATATTGAAACATATCATTTCCATAGCACACGGTGATATTGTTAAATGAATTGAAATGCTGTTGATTTTAGAGCAATAATATATTTATTTACAACTATCTATTTTAATAATTTTAACGATTGCACGAAAAATAGTGTGTATGCCATGGCCGCGAAACTTTTTAACGACCTCAAGATTATCTTGCCTCGGCCGCAAGCGGCCTCGGCGATAACTGTTCTTTCGGTACGTTAAAGAGGTATTTCGCGGCCTTAGCATACAAATAACTATTTCAAATGGTTTGCGAATAACTCTAATATGTGCATTTTATCAAAAAAAGTGTAGCAAGACAAATTGTAGCAAAAACAAAAACAATTCTTTTTCTAGGATTTTTCTACGACAAATACGAACTGAGATACAGCAAATTAATGCTTAGCTCTTCTCGTCAAATGTGGAAATTGAAAGATTTAAAGCGAAATAACGAGGAAAATTTGTATTTTCCGAGGAAAGCTCATATAATCTTTTTCAAAGCAAAATAAAATCGGTACCAGCGTTTTTCTACGAAAAAAATCTGTGAATACAACCCCCAAAGTAACCCCTAATCAAAATTTAATCGCCACCCTTCTGTGATTCGATATATATATTTATATATATATATATATATATATGTATATATATATATATATATATATATATATATATATTTATATATATATATATACATATATATATATATATATATATATATATATATATATATATATATATATATATATATATATATATATATATATATATATATATATATATATATACATGTACTAATAATACACCCACGAAGTTTGACCAATTTAATATACTTAATTTCAGAAAAATTGGAGTTCAAAGAGAAAACGGTTTTTTTTCAATTTGTTTTTTTTAAACCTTTTTTTAAACGAAATACTACTAAATTGTAGCTTCTTTGAAGAAAAAAATTTCCTGTGTGCAGATTTCTTGTACTGTGAATATTCGGCGAGATATAGCCGTTTAATACCTACATTTACGATCGAATATCACCTTATTCAAGCGCTTTTGATCCTTCCCAGTTGAAAATTTGGGGATCTTAAGGTAGTACCAGCGCTAACGTCAGGCCCAAAAATTCTCGCCCTCTCGAGAGTGAAGAAGCGCTGCTATTGCACTGCGGCAGCGTGTATACTTTTCCGCCCGAGTGTACCGCGCTCCGTATGCTTTTACATGGAGCCGTAGATCCGGCAACGCTGCATACTCTGCTGTGCGAGAAATGGATGGGACTCTTGAGTTGTGTGAATACGCGTGTGTCTTTGAATGGTCAAATTTCGAAAAAAATGATTGAGAGAATTGCTGAAGCGGGTATAACTCACGAAAAACCCGAAAATGTTTAGCAAGAAAGTGGAGAAAATGGCATTAGAGAAATGCTGTGGGGTGAGAATAGACAAATGCGAATAATCAAAGTGAAAAAAATTCTTGACAATGTTGTTAATCATTTCAAGAAATGAGCACTTAATAATTCTTTTCTTTATTCCTGATTTGTTTTTTTCGCTGAAAATTTTCATTTCAAGAAATAATTGCCCAAATAATTTCGTGAAGTCCTTGCTAATAATTTTATTTGTTATGGCACCAGATTGCAATCGTGTCAAAAATTACAGTAATACAAATAAGGTTAACGACTTGATATGTACAAGTACATCAAAACTATGTGACGTCGAATGATTCTTACACTCCAAAGAATAGACAATAAGAACGCTTTGACAAGAGTCTTTCAAAACTTGCTTGTGATAAGAAGCCATATGTACCTAAATATAAGTACTAAAAATATGTATATTTAGTACCAAAAATATTTGTATTGAGTACCAAAAATTTTTGTATTTGTAAGAAGTCGACGGGACTTTAGTTTGTTGCGCCGAGTACTTGACAACCATTTCGACAGAGCAACTCGTGCGACGTTGCTACATAGTCCCCCCTCGCTACTGCGGCGAGTGCAATAATGTAAACTTCTCTGTCTCATAATTCAATAACTAGAAGGTGAAATGCATTCAAACTTCGCACGAAATTTTCAATCTTGCTATAGTTTAATACAATCGGTTTTTTGCGCACGTCTATAAATTCGTTCTTTACTAAAAACGCAATTTTGCGTCAAATTTTCCGATTTCCCATAAGAGCCCATGCAAATGTTGAATTCATTATCTCGGTAACGAAAAGGTCAATCTCGCTCAAATTTCGCAAAAATGCGTGTTATGACTTAATCTAACAGTTATATGTATTTCAGCCTTTTCTATAAATTCCGACCAAATGAAGGTACTACCTTAAGTAATTTAATTCACAAAGCCCTACAAAATCGTTTCTGAAAAAAATTTTTTTTCTATCACCTAAAATGAAGGAGCTGTGCTTAAAAAACCGATCAATTTTTTTGGAAAAATTCGAATTACCCGCTTCGGAACGTAGTAATATACATAACGGGTATATTCGGCTATTATACGTAATATGTTCCACTTTTTCCATTTATATTGGAAGACAGAGAAAAAGAAACATCTGCTCACGTCTATGCGTGTGTGGGTGTATATTTCGTTGATTTCTCACCAGTGTATTCTAAGGTTCGAAGACATATTATAAAAATTTCAATGTTTTCAAGGGAAATTTTCAAGAAGGGTAGGTTGAAAGATAATACAATTTTATCCTAAAGCATGGAACAATCATTATTTAACTATTTTTACCCAATTTTAGGTTTTTAAGTTATTTTATAATTCTTGACGAAAAGCGTACAACGCCACAATATAGAAAATGAACTAGAGGGTGAATTAAGCCTAATCCCAAATTTTTGTACAAATCGGTGCTGAACGAAATCATTGCGAGGTTATACCATTTTTTCAGCTGCATTTTCTGAACCATAACTGAATTATACTCGGGAATATTCATTACAGGAAAAATGTTGTACAGTCATTGGCCCGAGGACTTGCGTTTCAACTCCGAAACCCAGATGTTTCCATTACAGATCCAGACAATGTGGAGAATTCTGCACGGCATCGATAGTCCATAAAGAACAGCAGCAAGTTTGCGAGTCAAATTATCCAGGTGCTCCTCCGAACTGTAGACAACAGGTAGGAATTTATCAAGTTTTTCCTACGGTTGGGGCCTCTTTGTCTGACCTAAGGGAGAAAATCGTCGATTGTGAAAGTTCTCTTAAGAAAATGAATGGAAACTGTCACAATGTGAGATTGAATTAAAAAAAAATGAAATTGATGGTGGTCTATGAAGTGCAGAAATATCTATTATAGTAGTTTTAGAAATGAATGATTCTATTTTCACCAGATTAATTTCACCTCAACCTGATATATATTCTTCATACTCATGGTCTTTCCTCACAAAAATTACAACCCCATCAGTTCTGTTTATATTTCCATTATTATATACTCGATTATATCCATGTGAATTGAACAGTTCCGTATTCACTGGTTTGAAAGTTTCCGTGGAAATTATCATATCGAATTCGTAGTTGAATTGATATAGCCTAAACTCAACTTCATTAAAATTTCCACTTATACTCCTGATACTCTTGTGAAAAAGTGGAATTTTTTTTGGGGAAGCTTATTGATCTATAGGTGTATATCTGAAAATAAATTCGTGTTGATAACAGAATATTCTGATTTACTGAAAAACCCATTCATAATAATAGTGAAAGGTCAAAGCTTTCATTTATATAGTTATTAATCAGTTATGATATTTTGGATTTCCTGTTCATTAATAACAATCAATTCGGTTTATTGATTTCTTGTTGAGATATACAGCCGAAGTTTTTCCTCCACATCCAATTTCCGTTCCGATGAGTTTACCATGGGTTTTGTAATATTTTCTAGCTGCTGTTAACAATCTCTGCTTTGCTTTTTCATAATTCAGAACAACAGTCACCTTGTTTTGAGATTTTTCTTCATTTTCGCGTCTTCTTCCAATGACAATTATTTAGCGTTTTTTGATACATTTTTCCAGTTTGAAAATGAGAAATTCAATAATATTTCTTTCAGTGGTACCTTGATGCAGGGGAATTTCGTTCACACATTTACTAATAATAGTTCTGGGACTGTCATTAAAAAGTTCTAGATCATTTCATTGGGCAACTAGTTCAGCTTAGAACTCACAATAGCCGTAGTCCTCAACAACTCTCAAATCGACACCAATAATATTCAGCCCGTGTTGCATGTCAGTATTCATCAAATAGTTACCTGTTGAAGAGAAAAAATATCGAATGGATCACCTGTTGATTATTATATTAATGATTATCAGGTGACAAAAGTATGTTTATGGTGTGAACTGAATATATACAATAGTTGTGAAGACACATTTTGTATCCGAACGTACCCCTGTCTTATATGTACGGTTGAAATACTGCCACTTGAATCGTCATGGTTATCTGCTTCTTGGTCACGGTGTCGGCTTCCCGCAGGAAACTTTCACACAGCCTGGTATCAGAAAGAAATCATAAATATTCTAATAATTCCTTACGAAGACATATGAAGTCATGAGATTCACTACTGACTAGATAATAACTACTGTATCGCTTCCTTCGCAGGTGATTTACATTCCTCAACCACAACCGAAATGCATTTACCAATCAGTTTGGCCCTACGTAGCCTGCGGTATTCAAAAGTCAGAAACTTGCAGCGGATGTTACTCCCACTACGTCGATCAATCATCCACATCCTACATGACCTGTCCCCCTCAATGCTACGATCAAGGATATGAAGCAGGTCCATTGTACAGACAGGGTCCATTCTATCAACCGATGTACTCTCACATTCCCTGTTACCAGTGTATGGACCTTCAGGTACCCTATGGAATGGGTTTTCCCGCAGGGGTTGCAGGGTATGGCGGTTATGCTGGGGTACCGGCTTATAGCGGGGTACCAGCCTTTGGTGGGGTACCAGCCTATGGTGGGGTACCAGCCTATGGTGCGGTGCCAGCCTATGGCGGGGAGCCAACTTATGGCGGCTTTCCAGGTTATGGCGATGCTTCAGCTCTCGGTGGAATACCTGGTATGGATGGAATTCCGGTTTATCAACAAGGTATATTATGCAGGGCATATTTCCCATTTCTCCCAGTTACCTATGTTATGAAATTTTCTATAATCATCCATAGATGAGATGACGATACGTAAAATTTTCAGCATTTTCTTTTTGGAATGTTTTGCTCTGCAGCGCTCTGGATATTCCATTAGGGGAGCGTATTGAAAATATGAGATGACAAATTCAATAACTGAGTGATATTTGTTTGAACTTATGGGTCCGAAAAATTTAATTGAAATGAATGCAGTTGATTTAAACAATGAAATTGGAGGTTTGAAAATTGTAGTTGAGTAGAGTAAAGGAAAGCAATAATTTGAGAAGGATGTGTTCACATATTCATAATGATAACACTGAGCGCTGAGTCGACTGATTGCGTCATTGTTCAGAATGTGACGATTGTTTGGGAATGATCCCATCAGTTGCAGATCATCAAATGTTGAGTTGGTCCAAATGTAATCTGATATTATTCGTCTGGTGGTTTCTTCGATACTTTTTTCACAAATATTGTCATTATGATGAGAAAAACACTGTATTTGAAATTATTTGAGTTTGAGAACCAGTAATCAACTGTCATTGAGACGTTGCAGAGTACTATATCCAGTTGTATTATTCAAAAATATTATTATTCGAAGGAAAAAGTATAAGAGATGGTGGAATGAGGTGTATAAGAGGGGTGTGGCGATCAAGAACATGTGGATACTTATCGTTTTCTGATGCCTCTATTAGGAAATTGGGAAGGTTATAGCTTCTGAACGAAGAAAAAGCACTGATTTTCCATTTAGGACCCGTTTTCAGTAGTTCGTAATTCGTGAGTACGTCTAGGAACTCACACAACTAGATGCTATTGGATATAGAAACAGAGCCACGAAACTTATATAAAACATTCGAAATGTTGGATGAGAAGGTTTTTTTCATGTAGGCCCCCTAATATGCAATAATTATTATATTACACGGATTGATGAAAAACATTATTACATCATTAAAAGTACCTGCAGAAATGATGGGTCGTATCTTATGCTATAACGGTAAGACTCATTTCAACCCTTTTAACATATTTGTTCAATTGAGTCATAGTTTTTTTTTTCGTGAACATTTCAATAGCATCTTCTCAAGCCTACTCATGCATTCTCACGATTACTTAGGAACAGATAATATATTTCGAACAAAATTGAGTCGTTTTTTAAATACCTAACCTATCAGAATGGTCATTGGGTCGAAAAGTTAAATGATTTTTGACAAGGAAATCGAAATGGAACGTGGATCAAAAAAACGAAATGATGAAATATCGTAGTGAATAACGAATGAAATTGAAGTCATCCACAGTGTTCATTTCTTCAGCAAAAGGAAAAGTTCCTGATTCTTACAGGTTTTCCGTTACTTCGTTACCAATTGTTTTCAGTAAAGAATTGAAAACAATATATTTTTCTTGAAAAAAAAAATATTGAAAGGATCAGTATTCATTCAGACGTAAGTTAGCATGAGGCCACATGTAACCTTGAGAAATGAGAAATATCATTCAACAATTCAAAAATACAAAAGAACGGAACAGTTTTGATGAAAAAATTGAAATTATTGAGCTTTCTGAAAAAGACTCATGTCATTCTTAATCATCCATCTGAAATCAAGACATCTTCAATCCTCAACTGAAATAATGAGGAACATATTTTTCAGGGTGGCCCAACTGAGAAATTGCCATGATTATCAGTGCTACAGAATAATTATTTTTTTCTGGTGAATTTCAAATCAACTTACCGAATTTTGTTTCCTTAATTTGTTTTTGCTCTTACAAAAAGTGATAATTCTTCTTGCACATCCACCTGATATATTTTTCTTAACGAATTTCTCTGGAAGAGGTCATCTCTCACCATCTACGGGTTTTCGAGAGTGGTGTTATCAGTTCATAAGTTCGAAAGTCTCTTCAAAAACAGAATAAGACTCTTGAAAATTGGTGATTCGAAGTTTATACATGACATTTTTGAAATGGTTTAGAAATGACCATTGTTTTAGAAATCGACAAAAGAGTTCTGCCAGTCTTTTTTTTTTGAAAGTTTCATATCTGTATACACAAAGTAGTACTGTTGAAAAATAACGACTTGCAGAAAGAATCACAAACACACAGGAAGAAATTTCTGATAGATTCCCATTTCTTTGACTGAGGGCAAGTTTTTCAATACAAGGATAAATGAGTTATCTTCGATTTAACAATCTGTCAGATAAATGGAAGAAAATGGGAGATACGCGTGGATAATGTTTGGCAGGAACGAGGATAAAAACATTTTAATTTTTTTTAATCTGACAGATATCTTGTCCTTACTCTGATTCCTGTACCAGAAGGCTATTGTAGATATCAGCAATCAGTATTTTTCGACGTTATTGTGGTTTACGTTATTCTCACTTTTTTCATTCCACTTCTCCAAATTTAGCCCACTTCGTAATTTGATTTGTTTAATTTTCTATTTGATTTCCTCTTTTCCCAAATAATTCACTGCATTATTTCATTTATCCAGAAATATTTTAGTAAAGAGAATTAAGTTTCGAAAAGAAAAATTTGTCTTTTTCTTCTTCGATTTAAGGAAAAGAGAAACCGAAACTTCAATAAAAGGCTATTTTTTGCTGATCATTCGATATTTCTTCTTTTATAAAAGCTATGTATTCTTTCTGCATTGATTTGTTGAAAAAAAAAACAAAAGTACTGTTTGAATTAGATTTTTTTCGTTTTTCTCCATTTTGGTTTACTACTTATGTTTTTTTCCTCACCAACAACTTGTGATTTTCTTCAAATTTTGAAACGGGTTTCAAACGGGTTAAAAAAAAAACAATATCTTTATCAATGTTCTGGGAAATGATAATAATTTTTAGCACTTTGGTAAAAAACAATTAGTTCATGTTTCAGGAAATTTCAATTCAGATATATCATTTGTTCAACTCATTTCAGCCCCTCTTCTTGGATATCCCATTGTGGAGTTGAAAAGCAACGGTTCAAACTCAACTTTCACCAGTGACGGACAGTTGGTCAGCCCACAATTCATTCTTGGAAATATACCGATGAACCAGATTCCTCAACTTGATTTTCCCAGAGGGCAGAGAGAAATTGAAATCGAAGTCAACTATGAGCCTCCTCCAGATGCGCACGCCGAGGTGAAAATCAAAAAAGATGCCAATAACGAACTGCAGAAGAATGAAACGACTACAATTTCTGATGTAAAAGAAGGAAAGAAACCTTGATCACTTATACAAATTGTTTGTTCTCGAACTCTTTTTCAGTTATATGAAGACTCGATTGTTGTTCATCATTTTCAATACTTGTTTAGTTTTTCACAAAAGGGTCACTGCAAATGTCGAATCTTGAATATTTTCAATAAATCAGAAGTGTGTTTGTATTTCCTTGATTATATTTGACAGAATTGATCATTCCATCTTACTAGAGAAAATGGTTCGAATGGGTTCCAATCATTCACTAACGCAACTTCTGCGCTCTTATCTGGATCAGAGAACCAATGTTGTTTATGGTTTTGCATCCACACCTTATTCATCACCATCCGGTGTGCCACAAGGTTCCAACTGAGGACTCCTACTTTTTCTCATCTGAGCTCACGTGTGGCAACTTACTTTTTGCAGTCGACTTGAAGATCTTTTCATCTATTTCAAGTTTAGAGAGTTGCTCTTACCTTCAGTCTCAATTAGATCTGATCGAAAGCTGGTGTCAAGTCAATAAATTGAGGATGAATGTTGAGAAATGCAAAGTTTCCTCTTTTACACGTAATGTGAATGATATTGAGTTCTTTCATACATTTGAAGATGAAATACTCCTTCGTGACGACACCGTCAAAGTTCTAGGGGTCGTGTTCGACATTTTTTGGCCACACCAATACCGTTGCGGCATCGGCTAGAAAAACCCTTGGATTTGTTCTGCTCAACTGTAAGTCATTTACCAATATTAGCGCCTCAATCACACTTTATACATCTCTCGTTCGTTCCAAGTTAGAGTATGCTACCTTGGTTTGGTATCCTCTTTATAATGTACATAAAGAGACCTTAGAAAATGTGCAAAGACGTTGTCGGAAGATCCTTGCATTCAAATCTGATGGGATGTATTCTGCTAGAGGAAGTGACCATTCCACATTACTCCTGAGATTCGGTTTACCTTCCTTAGAACAACGTAGAATTTCATCAAGTATAATTATGTTATACAAAATTTTGAATGGTATTATCGATGCACCTTCGTTACTACAACTAATCAATTTCAATGTACTTCAAGCTAATACACGCAGTCATACTATTTTCTATACTCCTTTTACTAGATCCAACCTTTGAAAAGTGTCTCCTATAAATTTGATGTGTGAAAATTATAATACCCACTGCAATCAATGTGATATTGATATTTCATCTTTTCCTGTATAATTCAGTAATATATGTGAATTCATCTCTTTAATTTTTTTAAATCATTAAGATGTTAATCATACGTTTGCGTATATATTTAGTTTTAAATAACCTTCATTTCTTTTCATTTATTTACATATATATATATATATATATATATATATATATATATATATATATATATATATATATATATATATATATATATATATATATATATATATGCTGGCTGGAACTTCCGGTTGATCCGCGTCTGGAATGATTTACTTGTCTACGTTTCGGCTCCCATTTCGGAGCCATTTTCAAGACTTAGTGACCTTGCGTCTAGGTCTGAGTTTTCTTACTAGCTGGCTATCATCACTGGAGATCGAGGATTGAAGGTTGGTGGGATTTAAGGGTTCATTAGTAATTATGGCAGGATCAGGGATCGGACGGTCGATGGGAGTTTCGAACGGATTAGTTCCCAAGTCGGAGTAAATAGAAGTATGTCGGACCAAGAGTGGTTTCCGGGTATTGGGAAGTCTTTGAGAATCGTCGCGTCTATTGAGGCAGTTGGGACGTTTTTCGATTTCAATGGCTTCACGGGTAACTCTGGTTTGGAGGGTTTTGGCTGTGGCAATGGTTGTGGTGTTTTTGAAATCTATTTTGTGGCGTGTTTCTAAATGATGTTGGAATAATGCTGAGTTTGTGTTTCATTTGGAAACAGGCCACAAAATAGATTTCAAAAACACCAAAACCATTTCCACAGCCAAAACCCTCCAAACCAGAGTTACCCGTGAAGCCATTGAAATCGAAAAACGTCCCAACTGCCTCAATAAACGCGACGATTCTCAAAGACTCCCCAATACCTGGAAACCACTCTTGGTCCGACATACTTCTATTTACTCCGACTTGGGAACTAATCCGTTCGAACCTCCCATCGACCGTCCGATCCCTGATCCTGCCATAATTACTAATGAACCCTTAAATCCCACCAACCTTCAATCCTCGATCTCCAGTGATGATAGCCAGCTAGTAAGAAAACTCAGACCTAGACGCAAGGTCACTAAGTCTTGAAAATGGCTACGAAATGGGAGCCGAAACGTAGACAAGTGAATCATTCCAGACGCAGATCAACCGGAAGTTCCAGCCAGCACATTTCTAACCGCGGAAGCCTAGCCGATCAAATATATATATATATATATATATATAATGAATAATCCGGCTATTGAATCTTTATAAAACACTTGTAGGAGTAATGGAATAGAATAGTTTGATAATAATATTCAATCAGTACTTTGTTTCCTTCCCTGAGCTGAACGATAGCCTGCATCCTCCTGGGCATACTCCGCAAAAGGTCTTCGTTGTTTTCTTGTAGAATTCGATTCCATTCTTTCTGTGCAACAATTCTTAATTCTGCAATTGAGTTAGTAGCTGGATTTCGTGCTCGTATATGTCTTTTTAGGTTTTACCAAATATGTTTTATGAGATTTGTGCCAGGGTGGACACTACACAGCTTCAAGTCCAACAATCAAGATACTGAGTGACTGTTCTTGCAGCATGTGCAAGAGCTTTATCATGCATTAGCACGAAATTTTCATAACCAATGAAGAAGCCGTAAGATAAAACAAGATCTTCAAGAATGTTGCGAATGTTCCAATCAGCATTCATTCTCAAATTCACCTCTATAAGCTCGCTGCGACTGTCCCAACATAATGGAACCGGCACCAAAGCTAACTTTATGTACAAGATTACATTCTGCGAAACATTCTTCAAATCTTCGCTATTCTTGACCACGTTCATCTGGTTTCCATGACTGTATTCTTGCTTCATCTGTGAAAAAAAATTTTTCTCACTGAGGTTCATTCCAGTTGACATGGGCTATGGCAAATTGTATTTATTGTAACTGTCCAGATTTGTGACGTGGGTGAAGCCTAGGAACTCTGGCAGGCCATTTTGGATTCAAACCAACTTTTTTAGTCTTTTTATTACTGTTTTGACACTTATGTTAACTC
The DNA here is from genome assembly GCA_032362365.1 of Zygogramma bicolorata. Lineage (NCBI taxonomy): Eukaryota > Metazoa > Arthropoda > Insecta > Coleoptera > Chrysomelidae > Zygogramma > Zygogramma bicolorata. The sequence goes on along the minus strand of JAVJAQ010006030.1, from coordinate 665,759 downwards.
GTCTTGTGCTCAGTAAATCATATACGAGATGCTGAGCTGTAAGCGTGCGATTTCGCAAATATTGAATATTCAAATATTGGTCATCTCTTTGTGTTGTACATCTCTTACGTCTTTGACCAGGCTGCCTGTTGTACTTCCCAGTCTCATTGTATCGCTACACAATATGAAAAACAGTCGATTGATGGATATGAAATCTCTGCCCCTACTTTCGCCACTTCTGTCTTCTCGTGCTTCATGAAATACGAAAAAACACTTTATCGGGAGTAACTCTGGAGTGTTTTTGCACATCAGTACCATATAGTACTCTAGTAAGAAGTTGTTTTAACTTATTCCATGATCTTACGCTTACAGTTAACAAACAGATACGTTACGAGATAAGAACTAAAGCGCGCGCTACAGGGTGACGTTTAAACGGCCTAAATTTATTCAATATTTTGAACTTCATTTTGGAAAATAGTTGCTATATGATCGAACCTATTTATGTTTTCCTACGTCATGAAAGTGTGAGTGATGAGAGACAGGACATTAAAACGATATTTACCGCCAACAATCAAATTTCCACATTCTTCCGATCCCCCAAGAACAACCTGCCAATGACTCCCATGGTATATAAGTAATTCCATGTTTCAATTGCCATAGACTAGATGTAGGCCAGAGCAACAGACGTGGGACAATTAGAGTATAGGAACATCAACTTGCCGTCCAAAAATCAAACCCATCCACAGCCCTGTCTAAACATCATCAAGAGACAGGACACAATATAGACTTTGCGAACAATAAGACCATCGCCACGGCAGTTTTGCATAACTAGATTAATTTTACATTTTCACCACTGTGTATTTTACTATGAGGAAGGTACCTATCGTTTACAAACATCGCTATGGATTGAATAGTTATTCAGACCAGTAATGAAATAGAACTCCATACTCTTATATTCAGGTCTATCCTGGTGAATCTTGAATAGCTTTCAATATTATATTGAATGTTGCAGTGATTATTGAAAATAATCAACAAATGTTATTGAAACATTTAATGATGCACCATCGATATTTCTTAAATATCTTGTAGGTACTAGTTCTTCTATAAGCTATATATTCAATTCAATTTTCGAAAAATATTCTTGAATATTTCTCAATAAAGTAATGATATTCAAGAATGCCACCAGAATAGACCTGATTGGGAATTCGGCTCTCTATATTCCTCACAATATAATTGAGTTTCAGTATAGTTTCTGGAAATCATAACCAAGTACCAATAAATATTTCACTATTCATATTGAATTTCACTTTCAAGATAATGAAAGTTGATTCTTACTGATGGAAACAGTACTTGAATGTAGAATATTCAAGAAACTGCATTCTCAATCATTAATTTTTCACTTTTCTTTCAACGTGGCAGCCTTAGCTAAATGTTTCGTCACCAAATTTCAAATCATCCCTTCGAGAGTTTTAATGCTGACACTTTTTCCTATAATTTCTGTCATGTTGATTTGAATTAGAATCCGTCTTTTCGGATCATTTTAGGCATTTTTGCCATATACCTTCCTTGCCAAATGAAATTTCAAAATTCGGTCATTCGCAACTCATCGATGTGATTCGTATATTCTTCGGATTAGTACGTTGTTTTGAAGATATACGTGGGCGCACGGAAGATGACGTAGGCCCGTAAACAAGTTGTCGACGTAAACGTGAACAATGCAAAACTGCGCATTCGTAGCTGTCAATTTCTACGTTTGAATTGTTCTAAATTGTTCGTACCGTTAACCAGCTGACGAACGTCAACCCTCAGGGCTGCAATTCTTGAGTCATGCGGATTTGTTTTCATACGAATAGAGTGACGTAGAGATATATGGACTAGATGTGTTGAACTGCGACACAACACAAAGTCGTATACGGATTTATTTCAAGAATAGCAGCCCAGAAGTCGAAACTTGTGCGAGCAATGGATCAACGAGGCCTTACCTTTTAACGTGCGATTACCCAGCACGGTGGCCCGGCGAGGATTCGAACCCCGGCCTTCCGCTTGATAGGCAGATATGCTAACCACTATACTACCGAGACCACATTCAGATTCGATGTACAAATATAGGGATTTCGAAAACTACAACTCGGCCGCTAGTCTAAACGATCCTACACGTTTGATTTTCGAAATCATCTACCATCAGGAATATAGATGATAAAGTTACTTTATTTAACTCTTTGATTTCAAACACTCTCAATATGTATGCTCCTATGAAAACTGTACGTATCACAAAAAAGAAGGCACCTTGGCATACTAAGAACTTGAAATTATATAAAAGCTTACTTAGAATTTCGTTTTAGAATTAGTACTAACACGGGGAGAAAACTTGCAACATAAAATGTGCATAAGAAAGTGCAAAGAATCATTCCGGAGCATATCAGTGATGTAAATGAAATCAATAAATTCATCTGCGATACTACCTCTACACCGATACTACCTCTACACCGATACTACCTCTGCACCTATACTCCTCGACCCTGAAATTATAACATTCTTTAAAATTCATTCAAAATATATGTATAATATAAATATGTGTATATTACACATATTTGCAACACATGTGAACAAATAGCTGAAAATTCCGCAATATGAAAAAAATCACATGTTGTTTCTCTTGCCAAAATAAAAGATCCTCAAAAACTCAATGATCTAACCCAATAGTATTTCATGTGCCATCTCGGAACTTTTTGAAAAAACATTAGGCTTACAAAGGCGTCGTTTTCTAGAGGATCGCCAATTTCTTCTTCTCTGTCAATTTGGAATCCAACGGCCTATAGCTGTTCCACTGCCCTACTTGAAGTTGTAGGTGAATTTCATTCGTGTATCGATAATAATATGCTGAATATTTCTGTTCTTTTCGACTATTCAAGATCAGTCATCATCTATTGATCAAGCTATTATCTTATATCGGTTTTTCTATGCATGCTTCAGCTCTACTCAGTGAATACCAGAGGTCGTTCCCAAAGCGCCTTGCTGAGTAATAATGAATCAGAATTCTTAGAAACGCTGGAGTTCCGCAAGGTTCTATATTGGGGCCACTGTTATTCGTCATTCATACCGCTCAGTTTTCGAAGTGTCTTGGATCCACCAACATACATAGTTATGCAGATAAAACTCAAATTTTCATGGAGTTTGGAGAAGGTTGTCTAGACACAGCCTGTCAACAAATAAACGATGACTTCAGCTCCCTAATAGAGCTTTCGAGATAATCGTCCGTTCTCTTATAGTACGATATCCCGCTACAGAATCACTACGTTCATCACGTAGATAATCAAACTTAAAATTCTACATAAATTTATGAGTAGGCAAATACATCGATAACAGGGTGCCATCGGAAAGTGACCTCAAATATGTTTAATCAAAATAATTATTATTTATTTAAATCCCAAGAAACACATGTGCTTATAAAGGAATGTGATTATAAGAATACAAAATATATAAAAAGAACAGATACAGATACAAATAACAGATAGATCGAAATTACAACTGAGATAAAACAAAAAAAAAAAACTGGGAATTATTCATTTGTTCATAAAATATTGTGATTGTCTTGTCCTATGATCATGAATACTAGAATTTTGAATAAAATTCAAAACAGAGTGTCTATTGTTTGTAGAGGCAAAATGTATAAACGTGCAAATTTTTAACTGATGAATGCAATCCAAATTCAATAGGTTTCTCGACTTGTATAAATTTATAGTGGGTTCTGAATACTCTAACCTGAAAATACATTTTATTGATCTGTTTTGTAGTGTTTTCAGAGGTCTCAACAGAGAATTGGTTGCTATTCCCCAAACGGAAATTAAATATTGCAATTTTGAAAATATTAAACTAAAGTAAATGATTCTAAGATATTTTCTGGGTACATGGTTCCGTATCCTATATAGAATTCTAATAATTGGTGAAATTTGTTTCCTCAACTGTGTTATGTGAGTGGCCCATGAGAGAACTGGATCAATACTTAACCCAAAAAATTGATAGATTTAACATAATTTATTATATTATTTCCAAATATTATTTTTGTTAGTTGCTCAGTTGATATCAATCTTTTGTCAATGAACGTGAATGAGCATTTATGAAAATTGAGCATTAATTTATGAGCCTCCAACCAAAGTGAAATTTTTTTAAGGTCATCTTCGACTTTTGATTTAATTTCATCGATACTTTTTGAAAAATATACAAGAGTAGTATCATCTGCGTATAATTTAATTTCACCATTTAGATTCAGACTAGATATGAAGTTGATATATATAAGAAAAAGGACTGGTCCGATGACTGAACCTTGTGGTACTCCAGAAATTATCTCTTTTTCTGTGCTCACTCTATCTCCTATATACACAAACTGTTTTCTATTGCATAAATAATTTTCAAACCATTTATGAGCGTTACCTCTAATTCCAATGCTATACATAATTTTTAAAAGAATTGAATGATTCACAGAATCGAATGCTTTACATAAATCCAGTGACAAAAGTCCACATTTCTGGTCATTATCTAATCGAAGTTGGATATTCGTTATTAGATCCAAAGCTGCAGACTCTGTATATCATACTGCTCCTTGTGAAAAAAATAATTTTTTTCAAGATAATGTAATAATCTTACTTTCATGACTTTTTCTAAAATTTTTGATAAAACTGGTAGAACTGAAATCGGTCTATAATTATTTATGATAGATTTTTTACTATTTTTGAAAATAGGTTTTACTTTAGCAATTTCGCAATTGGTGGGGAATATACCTGTTTCTAAAGTTATATTGATTAGTTTACTCAAAAGTGGTGATAATTCCGATCTAACTGCTTTAACAATGTTTACTGTTATATCGTCGTTTCCAGGAGCTTTCTTGTTTGCTAATTGAGAAATCAATTCTTCCACTTCTGAATCATTCGTGGGTGTCAGGAACAGTGATGATAATTTTGAATCTTGATGAAAAATTTCCGAAGGCATATCTGGGATAGCGGCTGCTAAACTTAAGTAACGTTAATGAAATAATCATTCATGGCTTCACATATCTCTACTGAATCATCAATTTTTTGACCATTGACGGTAATGTACTTGACAAAATATTCAGATATTTTCTGCTTTCTATTATATAAAATTTCGTTGATAGTTTTCCAAATTGATTTAGGATTTTCATCAGAAATTTTTTTTTCGAAGTACTCTTTTTTAGCTTTCTTTATAGAGTCCTTCACAGCCTTATTATAAAAATTGTAGGAATCGGAAAAATGTAACATCTGGATAATATTTTTTTTTATAATAAAATTTGTCCCGAACTTTTGTGAGTTTTCTAATTTCATTATTATACCAAGGCTTCGAGTTCACTTTGATTCTCACCTGTTCTTCATAAGAATTTAATTTGAATATCTCTACTATATTATCATATAAGGTGTTAGGATCCCCAATTGGTCTTCTTTGTAGTTGTATCAAATTTTGTTTTATATTATCAATATCATATCTTCTCAAATTCCTGAAGCAGCTATTATTTACTTTAGATATCTCCATATTATTGTCAGTAATAATTAATTTATGATCACTAATGGTTGTTGTAATAACTGATAACTTGGTAGATTTTATACTGTTTGTTAAAACATGATCAATCAAACTTGAGGATTTTTTGGAGTCTCTGGTGGAAATACTATCGTTACATAAATGAAAACCGTTTGAAACATATATATCTCTCAAAAGACTTGATTAATTTCTATCTTTCAACATATCGATGTTTATGTCGCCAAAACAAAAACAATCATGTTTCTGTTTATTGATATTCTGCAATTCTTCATGTATAAAGTTCAAAAATTCACTCAAATTTTGTTTGGGTGGACGATAAATTCCTGCTACTATCAAATTATATTCTTTGAGGCTGATTTTCACATAAGAAATATTTTCATCTCCTTTATCAATAATTTCATAATTGATACCACCTTTTACAAAAACTCCAACTCCTCCTCCCCGTCCGAGTCTACATGAATATATTGAATTGAAATTTGGAAAATTATAGTACACCTCTTCCTCTTTTTTTATCCATGTTTCTGCGATGATTATAAGGTCAGGTTCAATTTCATTTACCAATATCTCCAAATCATCGAGTTTATTTTTCATGGATCTTGCATTCAAATATAATATCCTGAATTTTTTTCTTTCATTTAGGCATGCATACTCAGACAAAGATGAGTACTCAGTAACGACTGAATTATTGTGTGCAGCCATAATCTATCTGAGATATATGTTTATGTTGTTGAAATTGGAATACTGGACAGTTATTATTACTTGCTGAATGTTTTGTATCATAATTTGTCTTATATTTTGAGTTTTCAAAATTACAATTGGCGCAGTTGTATTCTTTTTTGATACAGTCTTGTTCTTGATGATTTTCTCCGCATAGGCGGCATACTGTGTTATTTTTACAGTTTTTTGACGAATGGTTGAAACGATAGCATTTAAAACACTGGGTGACTTTGTTATTCTCATATACATTTAAATTTTGCCAGTGAAGAAATAATTTTCCATAATTTTTTTCATTGATTTTTTTCAGCAGGTTTGCGTTTATCTCAGCAAAGATTGTGTAGTAACTGCGACTCGGAACATATTTCACAAAGTTGATATTCAGTGTGTCGTCCTCAGTTATGAAATGATTTTGTTCTTTCAGCATTTTACATATTTTTTCTTTGTCAATAGGTTCTTCCTGCCTTAGTCCAATGATCTTGACTTTTGGATTTAGTAGTTTTTTTTCTTCAGTGTGGTACTTTTCGTTCAATTTTGAATTTATTTCCTCTTTGAATTTTATGTGATCCCCTTTTTCTTTACATTTGATTTCTAGTCCTCCGTTCTTGGTCGTCTTCACTGATGATATACCAATATTTATTTGCGCAAATCGATGTTTTTGGAAAGGTCGCTTTTTGTTTTGAATGTCTCTTGACGCAAATTTGGTTTGATAACAAGTGTTTCCGAATGAAATTGTCTTGGTACATTCAACTTCGCAACTTGAGAATAACTCATACCTTGATTTTTATCTTGGAATTTCTCTACTTTCTCTATTTTCTCATTCAACTTCATCAAACTCTCCATGATTGTATCTTTTTCAACTATATTCATTGTCACTAAATCATAGTTGTATTGCATTCTCTTATTTTCTTCTATCATCGCACTAATATATCTGTCTTTCTCAGCCAGTAATAATTCTTTCTCTTCAATTATTTTCAAAAGATATCGATTTTCTTCTTCAAGCTTGATAATTGTTATATTTTTCTCATAAGTTTCGTTACCGTTTTCGTGGGATTTACTGCATACTTGTTTGCCATCGTAGTTCACTTGTATACACTGGGAACTAGTAGATCTGCTGTTTTGGTCTTGGTCATCATCATCGATACTTTTTTTTGATTTTTGCCCCATTCTTGGTAATATAACTCAAACCAGTTTCACTGTACTATCTTTTGACATATTTTCCAATGACATCCCAATTTTGAACGTCAAACACAATGATTCAGCAATTTCTTCCAAAAACGAATCTATCCAGACGAAACTCAACGAATATTCCTTTCTTCTGGTATTAAATTGGCCTAAGATTACCCCGTTGAATTTTCCTTTTGAGTCTTTTCCACAGAAGGTCGAACTTTTTGTGAACAGGGAACTCTATGTTGAATAAATGTATTGAGATAATGTTAACTAATTTTTCACAAAAAAATTATTTCACTTCGTAGTTAAATGAAATATCATTAATTTCACAAAAATGCATGTGGAAAGTGTAAAAATCCATGGTTGCTGATACCCACTCGACCGCAACAATTTGGCAGCCAGCTGTAAACAGGTAATACTTTGTTATACGTTTTCGTTCATGACGTATATTCATGTTTCCTATATTAAATGAAAGCTATTTTGTTTCCAATATGAGGATATACCGCTGCCTGTGAAAAAGTGGCTGCAAGTGAGGGTTGCATCCGTTGAAAACGCTGGGTATTGAAAATATCACTATCGTGGCTCTTTCTCTTATTACATCACCTGGCTATACAATATGTTACCGAACTCAATCAAACATATACCTTGTATTCGATTCAAATCAACTTTGAGAGATTATCTCTTATTGAATGAAATCCCTAACGTGGTTTTAAGGTTAAGGAGCTAATTTTACTTTTTCGCCTCTCTGTGCATTTTTGAATAGGAATACAAAAACTCAAACTTCGCAGAAGGATTGGTTGATTCATGAAAGAGTTACGAACTGATTTTTGTGATAGCTGGGAGATTCTCATGAAAAAATACAAAAAGCAAAAGAAATTGCCGAAAAGTTATCAACGAAAGAATTCATACCTGAGGAAGGTTGAGAAAATTGTGTCAAATCAGTATAGAAATGATTTCACTCCATATCTGTAGGGTTTACAACCAAAGTGTTTTCAATAAATTTGTTTATCGAGGGCTTTTGGTTGAAATGTATTCCTTCCTGCGAAATCTCATATAAAAATTTTCAGAATCCGCACAAAATCATCCATAACGTTGTGTTTCAGAGGTGACAACGTTTCTATAATGAAAATTCGTTTCAACTTCAGTAACTTCCATATCTAGATACAATGAAGATCATATGAATATAACTCAAAACCTTTCCCACTTTCATTTGGATACAAATTGTTCAGGATATACATACTGTTAGAAATTCGCTCATTATATTATCACCTTACCAACACCCAATTCCTAATTGTTCAGTGATCCTGTGCTCAACCATATTCTGGAAAAACAGTAAAATTTATCATTTCTTTATCTATGGTGATATATTGTAAGAACAGAAACGGAAGAAAATTACAAAGACAGTTCTCTGTGAATACCGGAATGAAAGAGCTACTGAAAATTGTAATAAAGGAACTCTGGGATCCCTGCAGCAGGAACTGATTTAGTTTCAGCCTGTTTCGTGCTATCACACTCGAAAACAACGATCTTTGAAATCGTATTTATTAAAACAACAATTCGGATGCTTGAATATTCAGCTTTGAATCTTAAAGGTTGAGACCTAAATAAGTGAATTAATCAAATTAATCTTACCTTCACTTCATTCCTCCAGTAAGAATATTTCATATTTCAAATCGGAAGAATAAAATAATAGAACTTTCACTGGAACATTATATCCTTTGCTTGGATAATTCGTCAAATGAAGAAGCCATAGTCACTTTTCACGGAAGCGTTTCAAAAAATTCTGTGTAAAGTAAATCATAAGCTGTATGAAATAATCGTATTTGAAAATAGGAAAAGTTTTGCGGATATATTCAAAAATTTGATCTAGAGATCATTCAACCTGAGTAATGGAATCGAATACACAAACTCTTCGTTTATTCTCAATATTTCATTAAAACCCGAATTTCGATATCAGATATCACTGATTGGAACTGAGAACAAACCATACATATTGATCAAAAACCTAATTTAAATACCCCACGAATGAGAAAAATTGTAAGAGACAAAGTATTCGATGAAACAATTTATTATTCTGAAAACAACCATTGATTTGATCAAATTAACGAATCACAAAAGGAGTATAAGCACAAAATGAAGTGAGACCAGCAAGGTACAAAACTATTCAAGCTATCAAACTATTTGCTTCAGGGCATGAGAGTCCAGTTCATCTCCATATATTATGAGTATGCTATGCCTTGCCGTTTGAATTCATATCATTGACCGCCCTAGTCCTATCTCAATAAGCTCTTGGTACTTTGAACGAGTCAGTGGATCCCTCAATGTGTGATTGATACTTCTATATTGGAAAAAATATAAAAAATAATGCTTTCTATTCCCAAAAATGTATAAAATGGTCGTCATTCACGTTAACACACATTATTTTTGCTTTCGCGTTCCTAGAGATATACCCCACGCGATATAGCTCATTTTCAATTTTTCTTCAAGAAAATTCTCGATTAGCTAATGACCTAATTCGTGGCCTATTCGGACCGCCTGCGACTCATTGAAGATGGCTGCTATGTTATGCCTATAAGAAACTCTCAGATACTTTCAGTAAGTTAGCCTAGGCCTTATAAATGAAAACACCCGTCGAGCCTACTCCAGGCCAACTTATGTTACGTCTACAAGAACATACAATATTGGAATATTATATTTCGTTCACACTCAGAAACACCGAGTTTATTTTATGCTGAGAAGTAAGTGTTCGCCGGTGAGACGAAAGTGAAACCGAAATTCTCATTCCTCGAATGAGATTCGCATACAGGATGTGAAACTTATATGAGTTTCATTTTCGAAACCTAGTATTATAGTAAAAAGAACTCTTGTAACTATCACAGTCATATTTTATTAGACATTTACATGAATCATAGAGCGATAATGTATATGTAAATCATTTCTTCAGTTTCAGTTGTCTCTCAATATCACTTATATATTGCTCTGGAATATTACTTTCTCTGAAAAAAAGAAGAAAATATATATAGTTCAACTAATTTCTCATAATAATAATAACAATCGATCGCAACAAAAATAAAAATGAATTACTTCAGCTTCTCCATTTTCTGTTTCAAGTATTCATCTACGTTCCGGTCTTTCACTTCAAACTCCATCCTTTGAGCTTTTCCATCCTCGAACTTTTCTTGTTGCCAGTTGATCCTTTGCCTTTCTTTTTCATTTATTTGTTTCAATAGTTCTTTCCTGTGTTGAGCAATTTGATCTTTTTTCTTCTGTTGTTCTTCCAAATCTTTTTCGAAGAGTTGTCTCTGAACTTTAGCAACCTGTCAGGACATCAATTTTGATCAGAGATGGAAAATACTTCTATCGGGGCAAAAACTTTTTCAGCAAAAATCAATATTGAAACCATAATATCGCCCAGAAGAGTATCAAAATTATGAGTGTGTGTAATTTTCTTATTCTGTCCAAAACGATATCACTCCGCTTTCGATTTGCTCCCGGGGGCAAGACCAGAAAGGTATTTCGATGAATTTTGACGTTTTGATGATATCAGTGAAAAGAAATGCACATTGAAATTTTTTTTCAGCTCTGGGTAATAGCAGTCCGAAAACCTTCCTGGGTGTGCTAATGACAAGTATTATGCCCCAGGGGCCTGTTTCATGAAAGTACAAGTGTTCTATCTACAGTAGGAAAACAGAAGTATGCAATACTCTATTTCTCCAGTAGAACCAGCACTTTTTCTGCTATGGAATAGTCATATTATCCAAAGAGTCACATGATCCGAAGAGTTTTGAATTTATGGTCAGTTTTCAGTGTGGGAACAGGAAAGCACGTCAATGAAATGACACATCAAAATTAACGCACTTGACTTGAATCGCGTACTAACCTCATTATAAATATAAAATAATAGCCTAAGAAAATATTCAGCGGTTTAGTGGGACCTCCAATTGCCACGTTTGGAAATTATGAAATAATTAGACTTTATTAATAACCAGTTGATTTTTTCGCAATTAACTGATTCCTACCAAGTCTACTACGTCTGGAATATGTTTTATGAAGTTAATGAGATCCAACGAATAAAGACTTTCCATCGTTTTTTTGTTATGAGCCAGAGGATATTTTGGAATTCTATCCATCATCTTCCAAACAAAACAGTTATAGCAATGAAAGATTTTTCTGAGGCAATAACCATCAGTTTTTCGAAATCACTTATTAAAATCCTTATCTACTTTGTTTGTCATCCTTTGTCGGACTTTATCTGTTGGAAGAATTCATTAGAATCCTCATCTACTCTGCTTGTCATATTTTGTGGGTCTAAACCTGTTGGAAGAAATTTATTTTATCTCCACTCAGGATTCACGAAGATTTTGTGAGTGAGATAAATGAGAATTCGTCTCCAGGGCCGGAACTCTGTAAGCACCAAATCTGGGGAGGAGCTGGAATTGAAACCAATGCCGTTCACTGGGTGCATCTTATTGAGTTTTCAGAGAAAAACCCAGAAACGGTTAGAACGTAAGCATAGTAGAAAAACCACTGCAAATGCGACAGATGTAGCAAGATTGGAAGATATATCCTCGTAAATATTCTATAGTGTAGCCGCTGAAAAGATAGAACAATCACTTGAACGGCACGCACTCTTTGAATGTTCCTCTCCCCAATGATACAAGTCCGATTTACACCTCTCAACAAAAACGTCGACGCGTCGTTCTCCCATCAACTCTTGGGATGCTTTTTTATAAGTGTTCATTATTATACCTTCTTCCTCTACAGTTGAATGTCTTTTTCTTGATCTTTCTCTTGGAGGTGAAAGAGTGTTTCCATCCATATTATTTAATTAACGTAACACACGTAAATACAAAGCACAAATGAGTACAGTACAGTGTAAACAGTTCTTCATTTATTTCAGTTTAGAAGGCGTGGCTGTGCAGACATTCACTGTTCACGCGTCCTTGAATTCTATCTTTTGAACAGCCCGACTATAGGTTCCGATTACTCGTAGTAAAAATAAAATAGGTGTAGAAAACTGCCCACCTCTATCGATGATTTTGCGAGTTCAAATCCTGTGCAATTTAGAATTCTGAGAAATGCAATCGTAATCGTGAAGCTTTGATGAAATATAAAGAAAATTTTACCACAACATCCACACTCATAATAGACCGACTTCGTTCCTCTCTTCTACTTTATGACAGATTGCACAATCACTTTCTGAGCAAATCGACATCGCTTTGCTTCAATTTTGAGCTCACTGATTCCCGTTCCAAGTCTTATATCACAGAATGAAAGAATAGAAAGCAGTTATACTTGGAAAACATTAGAATGTATGGAAAATACCATACCTAATTGCTAGAATTCAGCTCTATGAAACAACAACGTGTGAGTAGGATGTCGGAATGAAAACCATTGACGTCAAAGGAAAAATCACCAGTTGAGAAATCAATGTCAGGAAGTTCTGATGACTTATAATACCTAATATGAGATAATATTACAGTTGCAAGCTACGATGCACTACAAGTCGAACTTTAAATAGTGCTCTATATCATCCTATTGAAGAGGAATAAAGGAGTCCGTTGGTGGACTGATTATTTATCCTGAATCTATACTCAAATCAGATCACAAATGAATTTCAGTTGATCAAAGCTATAGTGTAGCCGCTGAAAAGATAGAATGATCACGTGAACGGCACGCACTCTTTGAATGTTCCTCTCCTCAATGTTACAAGTCCGATTTACACCACTCAACAAAAACGTGTCGCCGCGTCGTCCTCCCATCAACTCTTGGGAAGCTTTTTTATAAGTGTTCATTATTACACCTTTTTCCTCTAAAGTTGAATGTCTTTTTCTTGATCTTTTTCTTGGAGGTGAAAGAGTGTTTCCATCCATATTATTTAATTAACGTAACACACTTGAATACAAAGCACAAATGAGTACAGTACAGTGTAAACAGTTCTTCATTTATTTCAGTTGCGAAGGCGAGGCTATGCAGGCATTTGCTGTTCACGCGTCCTTGAATTCTATTTTTTGAACAGCCCGACTATAGTTTCTATTGATCTTGTGATGCCATGAGAAATGAACCGAGCACTTCCTCTACGTCGCACTATCGAGCCATATTGGAATATTCATCTCATCAGTGATGTTTTTCGTGGGTTTGATAGCTATACGGTCCTGTTGCTCTTCACTTTTCAAGTTTATTCTTCCACATGAAATGCATTCCCAATTTATTCATAGTACAGAAACGAATCTCAGTGGATAATATGCGCCCAACTTGGGGCATAAAAATTGTTGAATATAGAATGCTACCAATAAAAATGTGGAAAATGCAATCGCAAATGCAAGATAAGGTGACATTTGGGAGGTATAATAGATTGCTTGCATGTCTAGCCATTGAAACCTATTAATATTTACAATGACATATGAACTTGGTTCTCATAACCGGATATGCATACATCTTATTCCATAATATGAATAAATAAAATTCCATTTATGTGTTTATGATTTCACATGCAACATTTCATGTGTATACTTGCATATATAGAGGGGAATGGAAAATTTTCTCAGCTGAACTGTCCTAGTTATATGTGTATATAAATTCACATTTCGGAATTTCTATCACTGGACTTTACGTGAAAATCCATTCTTTGTATAGCTACTGTGGCAAGTAGGTATCAATGAGTCTCAATAAATGAATTAGAATTTGAAAATCGAATTCGAATTTTCATCAATTCGTATAGCAAGTGGTAACAGTTCCCAACTCAAAATTGAAATGAACCCTTAAGGCATATATCGAGGTTACGCGTTTTTCTCATGAAATTTCATAGAAGTTGTCAATTTATGATTAGAAAAGTGATAAACAGAAGTGGACAGGAAAATACAAAAATTCAATACATGATCATAAGGCCATAAACGATTTGAAATAGATTTTTATATGTACACTGATCATTCAAAGAGTAAATGTGATACATAATCGTGTTTATAGTTGAGTTGATCTTACCTTCATGAAGTCTTCTTCATCTCTTGCCAAAGACATAGCTTGAGCTTTTCTGATATCTTCAATCTGTTTAGCTCTAGCATTTCTTAAATCTTCTATTATGTTCAAACGTTTCTTGGCAGCTAATTTTTCATTTTCTCTCCACTCCCTTTCTTTCTGAAAATATTAATTGACATTGTAACTCTATGTGTATATATTATGTGACATTAGAGATATCAGTTCCTGATAAAAAGCATTGGAAGTGATAGTCTTCCACGTTCGACCTTGATATAATTCCCCAATGAAAATTTAAAGTAGGAGAAGGACTTCTTCCAACCTGTTGGCCAAAAATGAACTTTAAATACCAGAAACACATCAATATACACATATTATAACGATTTGAAGAAAAACTTGAGAATTATTCAACTTTCGTTTTGATATTAATTTTTTTTGCAGTTTCCAATTTTTTGAATTAGTGGAGGACAGTAGTTCATGGCCATCAAAACTATAAATGAGTAACAGAATCTCGAAAAACCTTAAAAAGTTAGTGTGCGTACCGTAACTTTCAATACCGCGAATTCATTGAAATTTAAAAATGTCAAATTTTTGAATAAATTTCCTCAGAAATAAAATGGAAAGTAAGTATAAGTTTTTCAAAACTGAATAACTAGATTTGAACAAACATGTCTCGTTAGAAGTAGAAAATCTGAAAATCAAAATATAAGAGGGCAAAATGGCCATCAGTTTCTCACCTCTTCTTGTGATCTCATCGCATTCAGCTCGTCCATCAAAGCTTGATAGTCTTGACTCTTTTCTTGTTGTGCTCTCAGTCTAGCAATTTCTTTTTCTTTCGTTGCTCTAGTTAGAGCCATTTCTTTTTCGCGTGCTTCTTCTCTTTCCATTTTTTGCCTCATGAATTCCTGGATCTGGGAAAGTAAATTCGACAATAAATTCTTCACATTAGATCAAGTTCAACATTGTTTCGGAAGGAAATCCCTCTTAAGGACATGCAAAAAAAATATTGCGAATTTTCTTCTTCACGGAGTGGTAAAATAGGGCCGAAAGTTAGTACTCACTCTCATGTCTGCAATTCTCTGTTCTTCTTCTCTGAGGGTTTTGTAGTGTTCGGCCTCTTCATTGGCTTTCCTGAACTCTTCTCTCATCTTTATTTGAATTTCCTTTTTATTTTTCATTCTCTCTTCCTCTTCTTTCTGCAGCGCAATCAAGGCTTTATTCAACATTTTGCTCTCTTCTTCGATTTTTTCTGCTTCAAGTAGTTGTTGTACCTCATTCTCTCTTATTTGATGCTTGACTTCTACAACATACCTGAAAACATAAGTTACAAAAATTCTTACACTTTTCTCACAACAAATTATGCGAGTTTCGGTCCAAATCTCAGACAGAATCCGAACAAAAACGAATTTATTTCAAGCGCGACGAAGAAGTCTATGACCATTTTCCCGTGTATTTATCCCATACAGCACCGATTCGCATGAAAATTTGGATTCAGGATCTACATACACTCTTTTTCAAAATCTACCCTGTACCGAGGGTTGCTTTCTCCCTGGGGGTGGATGCCACCCCTTCTTGGGGGTGGAAAATTTTTTATTGGAAACAAGTGCGGAAATCAAAAGATTGACTACTTCTGACCACTTTTTGTTCTATGAAGATTTTTCTGAAAAGCGATACTTTTCGACTTATACGCGAGTGAAATTGTCGGTTTTCAGACAAAAACAAAAACACGTTTTCAGATCCTTTTTCGCGAATAACTGAAAAATAATGCATCTAATCGGAAAACCTGCAGAGAGCAAAATAATAGCTTTTGAAAAAACAAAGGCGATTGTTCATTTGTGATGTATGCAAACCCATTACGAACTGAATAATTGCTTGTTGAAAGTTGATTGGTATTTTCTAACGCCAAAATGGAATGTTTCTACGTACAATAACCAAAAACCAATGCATTTTTCTGGAAAAACTCATTGGACATTTTTTGGAGTCCTTCAAAAATCCTGTATTTTTTTTTGTTATTTATAAAAGTTTCTAGCATCAAAACTGACCTAGGTATGAAGGAAATAATGTTGAATCCTATTTTTTCCTTGAAAAAAAATTGTGAATAACTCATCCTCTCTTTCCCCCACTTTGGAAAAAATCGTTGCCTAGTGGAACTATATGTATATATACATACAGGTCCACTAGGCCTTAAATATAATTACTATGTGTATTCTTCAATATAATAATGTACATTCTCTAATTTCTACAAAAATTGTTTTTGGTTTTTTTCCCATAACTCGCTTATTCTTCGAGCAATCAAATCCACCAAAGAAGTATTTTGTAGCTTTTCTCGAGAGCAATAAGCTCATTCACATTATTTCACGTTTCGGATGATATTTTCGAAAAGGTTCATGCTGAAAGGGCTCAAAAAAGGTACTTTGCGCGAACCCTCACAATATTTATCTGGCCATATTTTACTCTATTTTCATCCTGCAGAAGAAAATGAAACACCGAAATTTTCAGAGAAGAATAGCCTTCAATTTTGTACTCTAGAAAATTTTGCATGTGATCAATACTTTTCGAGTTATTTCGAAGAAATTGTGATTTTTCGCTGAATTACGAATATGATTTTTTCTCTTCAATCTCAATTTTTCCCAAAACTACGTCCTTTCAATTGACGAGAAACTCAGAGCTTATTGAAAGAACATGAATGAAGTGGATTATGGAGTAACAATGATTTTTTTTCAAAGGGGGGAGAAGAGAGGATGAGTTATTCACAATTTTGTTTCAACGAAAAAATAGGATTCAACATTATTTCCTTCATACCTCGGTCAGTTTTGATGCTAGAAACTTTCATAAATAACAAAAATAAAGGATATCTGAAGGACTTCAGAATAGGTCCAATTAGTTTCTTCCGAAAAATGCATTGGTTTTTGATTATTGTACGTAGAAACTTTCCATTTTGGCGTTTGAAAATACCAATCAACTTTCAACAAGCAATTATTCAGTTTGTAGTGGGTTTGCATACATCACAAATGAACAAACGCCTCCGTTTTTTCAAAAGCTATAATTTTGCTCTCTGCAGGTTTTTCGATTGGATGCATTATTTTCCAGTTATTCGCGAGAAAGGATCTGAAAACGTGTTTTTTTTTGCCTGAAAACCGACAATTTCACTTGCGAATAAGTCGAAAAGTATTGCTTTTCAGAAAAAACTTCATTGAACAAAAAGTGCTTAGAACTAGTCAATCTATTGATTTCCGCACTTATTTCCAATAAAAACAGTATTCACCCCCAAGAAGAGGTGGCATCCACCCCCAGGGAGAAAGCAACCCTCGGCACGGGGTAGATTTTGGAATAGAGGGTAAGTAGAACCTATATCCAAATTTTCATACGAATCGGTGCTGTATGGGATAAATACACATTTTACACTTTTTTCACCGTCATAGACTGGAGTATATATTCCATTAGTGTGGGTGCTAGAAAAAACATCTTTCATTTCGATGATAGATGTACATTTTTTCGTTACTTCATTCTATGAATGTTGTTTCTTTCATCTTTTTTAGGTTTCTCGGTTCGAAACATCCAAATATAGTGGAAAATATTTTTTTCGACTCCATCTATCCAAAGTATACATTTCCTGACCTCATTGAAGGAAGCAAAGTCGTACTTAGTCGTACGGCTTCGAGCACCTAAATTAAATCTATCATGTAGGTAAGTATACATTTTACCGTTCATGTATAAAAAACACCCTTTATTTTGTAAAATGAAATCAGTACAGAATGTAAGATATTTTCAAGAACTGAATATATTAAGGAGATAAAAGTCGAATGTCAAATATTTTAATAGAGCTACAGTGATTCTCTATATTCCTGATTTCGCAAGGGTCTGCTAGTTATCACTGTATCTTCTTTGGGTGACACTTCGGACAGGCACTAATTTTGACTTGCAGCAATGTTTTGCAATGTTCTGTGGTCAGTGGGCGGTATCTACTTTTTCCAAAGGAGAAGCTCTTATTTGGAAAATGATGGCGGCCTTTCGGCCAATAAAAGTGAATGAAATAAGTTTGCTACTGCTAAGTTACTACCATATACTCCAATGGTCTTGCCCCGAGCAGGAGAGATCGACGTCAAAAATTAATAGATGCTGTGAATGACAATTATAATTCTGTACTTTCGGTACTTAGTGTGTGATCGTGTCAGAATCGGCTTGTTCTTCATGTCTACCTTGGTCTGTGTACACAAAAATGAAGGTTTTTGATTCTGATGAGTTGAATGACATTTCAAAAACGATAAGAATAGTAGGTATAGATGAAACTTCAAATTTGAAGGCACATATAAACAAAATAAAAAAAAATAAGTCCACTACTGGGTATCCTTTACAAAAATGGGATGTATATTTCATTCAACAGTTTGAAAATTATTTACTTCTCTCGTTTACTCCCATTTTCATTTACTACTATTATTGAGTCACAGTCAAGGGCTGGCTAGCGATTGGTTCGACTGCAATAAGCTATATCTCAATAAATTTAAAACCGATTTTGTTATATTTTGTTTTTGAGAAATAATGACACTGTCGTCAACACAAATGTCAAATGATCAGGCGTTATTTTGGATTTTACTCTAACCTCATGTAGACTATTTATTAAAAAAAATTGTAGAATAGCATATCTTTCAGTAATGTTGTCAGTAATGCCGTATTGTTGAAGGCACATTATGCATTATTCCAGTCCTTATTTAGTTATGCAGTTCTCTGCTGGGGCCACTCGCCACATGTAAATAGGATTTTCAGTATTCAGAGGCGAGCTGTTCGGTACATTTACTTGAAGTATAGGAAGGACGTCAGAGGTGAGTTTACTTAACTAGGTATCCTAACAGTACCATCACAGTATATTTACGAATGCCTGAAATTTGTCAAGACGAATCAAAAAAAGTATGACTCCAAACATACATTCATACCATACACGGCATAGAGATGATCTGAATATACAGTACCAGAGGTTGAAAAGAACTAAAAATTTTGAGAATTACTACGATCCAGTCTCGTTCAAAAAAATTCGAATATCTTCGAGTTTGAGTTCCACAACACATTTCTTAAGAATAATTAAACAATTACTAGTTCTCAGAGCTTACTACAGTTTCGATGAATTCATGTCTGATGACCTAAATTGCTTATCAGTATTGCAGTGACCAATTGTTTATATTTTTCAAGACTAGTCCTGATCAAAATATGTTTCCTTTATATGAGATTATTTCAAATGTATACGTTTCACCGGTATTTTATGTAATTTATCTATGTGTAAATTTGATATTTTCACATTTCACCTTGAATTTGACTTGTGTAAGAACGATTGTGTGAGACCTCAATAAATTCATTCATTCATTCATTCATTATATATTCTATATCGACCAAAAAAAATTCCAGTTATTGGAACCCTTCGTAAAATGAGAACATGAATATACCGTGTGACACAGACTCATGGTACACCCCCGTTTTCTCCTTTGTTTTTCAAGCTATATTTTTGAAATTCGGAACGTTGAATATGCTCACTGAACAGCATTTCTCGACATATCTGAAAGAAAAAAACAACCTCCAATTTTTCCGGAAATGACATCAACTTTCGATTCCTGAATGGGACACCCTGTATATTGTTACATGATCGGTTAGGAATGATCATGAGGAATCCAACGATGTTATCTCCGATGACTACAGAGATATCGCCATTTATTTTATTCATAAGCTCAATGAGTGGGAGAGTGAATCGGATTGACCCGCCAGAAAAAGTTTCTCTCTCCTACTCGTTGAGCTTATGGATAATATAAATGGCAATATCTTCGCAGTCATTGGAGATAACATCATCAAACCTGGTATCGTCGGATTCCTCATGATCATCCCTAGCCGATCATGTAACAATATACAGGGTGTTCCATTCAAGAATCGAAAGTTGATGTCATTTCCGGAAAAATTGGAAGTTGTTTTTTTCCTTCAGATATGTCGAGAAATGCTTTTCAGTGAGCATATTCAATGTTCAGAATTTCAAGAATATAGCTAGAAAAACAAAGGAGAAAACGGGGGTGTACCACGAGTCTGTGTCACACGGTATATTCACTTGGTATAATCACTGGCCACAAACGTTAAAATATTGAATTTAAGAAGAATAGAGACATCCATAGCTGCCATACAAGGCAGGTCGACTTCTTGAGTACAAATAAGTCCAAATAAAATTTTGGCAGTGAATCGATATTACATGAAGGTGTCGCTATTTATAATCGCCTACCAAAAACGAAAAAAAAAAATCAAATCCATAGAAAAATTCGAAAGGAAATTGAAGAAATTTTTCCAAAATGAATACTACCCTCAACAGAGTTTTTGAATCAGTTTCTGGTTTTATTTTTGACTATGTGTTTTACCATATGTATCATAATTATATGATTTATTTCAATCCCATTCCCTAACATAAACATTACCATCGTTTCTTGGGATAAATAAAAAAGTAGTTCATGTAAGAATGTGGGAAGAAGTGCCAATCGGTAGTCGGCAGAGTAATGTTTTCCGATTTCTCCTTTTTCCCGAAGAATAATTGGCGATTCTCCCAACCTGAGAGTGGGTAAGAAATAAGTAAATACATTGTCAATGAATACCTCTGTTTCTTGATCTCATTGATATCTCTTTTCTGTTCTTCAATTTGTATCAGTTTCTGTCTTTGTTGTTCCATCATCATATCTAGGCGCTTGTCCTCTTCCTGCAATTGTTTCTCGATCAACTGTAAACATTGTTTTTGAATTAGAGCAACCAATTCCACTGATGGACCCATTTATACTAGCCTTTTTCTCAGCTATCTGCGCATTTCTTATAGCTCGACATTTCGCTGCCATAATCACCCCGTTTGCTACTTTCACTCGCTCATCCTGTTCAATCATCAGCTCTTTAGATCGAAGAAGTAGGTTGAGATTTTTCTTAGCTGCCTCCGACTCCACCTGAAAAATACAATAATCCAAATATTTCCAATTCGTTTCGGGCTGTTGGTTGGCGAGGAACGAATTATAAAAGATGGTTAGAGGATTTGATATGAATCGCGCCACGAAGGCAAAGTCATTTTTGAAGCAGATATCCGATTTTTGGTACAGGCGAAGACTTTCATGGGCCGCAGTTTCTGCGATACTCAGCCTCGAACCAATCTTATTGCGATCACAAGAAAAGGTCAGTTTTTGGATATTTTGCTTCGCGTTGGAGATACCGAAGTTATCCGAAAATTGGTTAGGAATCGATTTTGACTCTAAAAAAAATTGTTCTAAAATTGTTCGTTTCGTTAATCAGCTGACGAACGTCAACACTCAGAAGTCGAAACTTGTGCGAGCAATGGATCAACGAGGCCTTACCTTTTAACGTGCGATTACCCAGCACGGTGGCCCGGCGAAATCAAACCACAATTCGAAATTTATTTATTTTTGTAATTTTGATATTTAATTCTTATATTTTATTGATGGTTTCGGAGTGAGGAGTGAGAAGCTATAAAAATGATGAAATAGTCAGAATCAATGAAATAAAGATATCGAAATAACTAAAATTGAAAATTATCATTTTATCATTTCCTGTAGCTTCTTGAATGTGAAAATAAAAAACAATTTTTGAATTGTGAGTTGAAATTCGGTATGTAGGGTTTCGCGACATCTCATCAGGAGGGTTCTCACTCGGGCTAAAAACCAAATCTCTGCTTCCGAAAAAGACTAGAAGACAGGGGTGTCATTCTGTATATCCATATGAAATATTGTGATTATCATTTGCTGCAACCCCAATAATCACACATATCGAACAGTCATGATGATACAACTATATATTATTTTGAATGCGAATTGTGATTGATCAGATATTTCGATAATTTACTTGATTATGAATTGATTTCTTACCGTTTCTAATTTACTACCTGGTGCAGCTTTCTGTTTTTTTTGAGCCTTCAGTAGATTTTGTTTTCTCATCTGACTTTCCATCTGTAGTTGATTTTTCTGGCTTTCAGCCTCCTCTATCATTTTAACTCTGTCTTGCAGTGTCACCACCTGAAATGTCAATGGAATAACGTTCGTGAAATCAATTTGTAGCATACATTCATACTGAATAATAATAAAGGAGAAAAAAATCACACCCAAAACTGTTAGAAAAAACATTTCGATTCATCTTCGACGTACAATTTCCGAGTGTGAATAACAAAAAACACTGTTTTTCTAAACAAGTTAACATATTCAGGAGAAGAAATTTGTCATCTGATTCGATATAAAAGAACGAAAGAAATTACTGTTGTTGAAACATATGTACATGCCAATAGGCTTCTCAATGATTCCAATGTCTAGAAAAAGCTCATTCAGTTCATTATTTAGTGTAATTTGTGAAGGACTAAAATCGAAATGAAAATTCAAAAAAATTTGCGAACAAAATAATTATACCGCAACCGATTGAATGAAAATAATTCACATAAATTTCGTGAAACCGGTATACACAAAATGATTATGTCGACGGGAATTATAATGTGTTTCATAGGATATTCAATAGCAGTTAGCAAATACTTTCCATTGATAGGAAACTTTGTAAAGACTCCCATGAAAATATGGTGAACCACTGTGCAACAACTGTAGTCGTTTCAATCGTGCTGCCAATAAATGTTAGAATAATTCGATATGCCAAATTCAGCTTGTTATTACAAATTGAAAAACTATCCAATTGGAACCAATTGTCCTCCTCAAAGTGGAAATAGCATATATAATAATAGGAGGTTATTGTAACCGGTACCTTCCTAACATTTTTACCTCTCTTCATATAAAATTCTTCACAAAATATCAACGCACATCGCCAGTATAATAATAAGAGGTTATTATTTCATTTTTTTACACCCGTACTATAATAATACGCTTATATGCCCATAATCTGTTTAATAATGAGATCCATTACAAAATGGATAAGCTAGAAATCATTAATCAGGAAATGAAATGTCTTATCATGATTATCTTCTCAGAAACATGGTTGAGAAAATGAGTGAATATTTTTATCAAGAATCAAGAACGGAGGAGGTGTTGCCAACATAAATGGAAACGGATAGGAATATTACACCCCGTTTCGACAATGCAATTTTGTCGCTGCAATTTCTCGCGGCGACTTGTCGCTGCGAGATATGTCATCTGCTGTCACTTTACATTGCCAATATTAAAAAATAGCACTGAAGGTTACCAAGATCTACATTATCACAACTGATATATAACTTCATTCATTTCTAATGATTGATATTGTAATTGAATCACCTAATTACTCAACTTGATTCCTCAAGTCTAAAAAAATAATTGAAATGTTCAAAATCAATATTCTTCACAATGATGTCACCACATATTCGTGGTTTGCGGCAACAAATTCACCATAAAAATAACTAAGTCGCTGCAACTTATCGCATCAAAAATGATTCATGCAATTCGAAAAACTTGCATGAACACATGCAATTTTCTGAAGTTGCAGCGACCCCTGCATCGTCGAAACAGGCTATTTGCAGCACTCAGACAATTTAAAGAAAATCAAATTTCCTCAGGCGAACCCACAATCCATTGAGCTACAGGGGAGACTGAGTACCCCATCGCCTATTCGGAAGTCATTCTTCTCAAATTCTATTGTTTGTAATATTCAATCGAGAACCTTCCGCCTAAGATGCCTAGAACTCCTGGTGACTCAACTGATTAGATTTTGTTTAGATTTTTGTGGCGAAAAAAACAATCGACGCTTTTGAAGGTTTCCCTTATTTTTTCGATAGAGGGCGTTATATTCCCATTTTTCAAATTTGATGACAAGTGTCAAGTTGATTGTCATATTGTCATGTCAGTTCGAAATTTTGATGTTTACGATGTTTTTATCGTGTTTATTTGTTGATTTCATTGCTTTTAAATATCGAAACGTTGTTACTGGTATCTCATTGTCCACCCATTGTCCTTCAAGTCGCGATCTCTTCTCGCTAGCCAATCAAATGAAAGTGGAAAAACCCGACTGCACATTTTCACTTAGTGCAAATTTAGCTTCAGACAAGACTGACAAGAGCGTGATGGCGACATCTGTACATATTGAACGGAAACCTCCAAAAGCTCAATTATCCACCAAAAATCAAGCAATCCAGGTTTCGCCACTTTTATCCCAAACTTCTACAGGTATAAATAAACACACCAGGGTTTCCAGGCATCTTACTTCCGCGGTTTTCGACTGACAGAGGTGTTAGCTGGGAAATGATACGCATTCATTATCAACTAATCTTAGTATCAATTTGTACCTATCAACCGAATCGTCGTCAACATATTGTCGGCTTCAGCAGGTATCGGGTGTACCAACCAGATGATTTCAAGCCGGAAATAAAAACGAAAGATGTTTGGAGTGTGTACATTTAAGTTCAAGAATGGAAATTAATACTAGCAGCATTCAGATAATTTGGAATAGAAGAAAAAGAAAACTTCCTAAGGCAAAATTCAAAACCCACAATCCTCTATACACTAGCACTAGATTACTAGATGAATGCTCTAACCGGCCAAAAAATCTCTGTAGCGCTTACATTCGCATTCAATGGTGGATACATTAGCGTGAGCTACTTGGTAATATACATCCAAAGCAACAACCCTCGTCGAAAAATAGTTATCTATTTCATTACTAATGTCTTCGATCTCATCGAGCAAATTTAGTCCCACTGTATCAATACTATTTGTAAAAAATTTTCAGAGTTCTATCAATAAGCATCTTGTTCAGTGCTTCACACATTCTCCAGAACATCAGTGATATATTCAGATGTTCTTTCAACTGACTTATCCTCTGTCAGGTAAATGATTAATAAGGATTAGGAACAGAGATACGTATCAGTTCAACATTTATACAAATTAGAAACAAAATAATGTGTTAAATAATTGGTGTTGTGTAGAACACCATGTGGAATAAGATAAAAGTATGAAAATTCAAAGATTATAAGGCGCCAAGTCATCTGTCAAGATGTCAAATGTCAGTTAGAAAAATCTTGATGAGAAACAATTCGGCCTAAGCTGCTGAGGAATTCAGTACAGTTACAGATACTGCAAGGGACGAGGTAAAAGAAATTTCAATTTTTTCTATTTTTTCAAACTGAATGATAATTTTGGAAAATTGTGAAGAATTTTGGTAGAATATGAAATAACTGAGATTTTTCATGGAAGATTTTAATTAGGTAACTTCACCTGAATTGCTTCTGAGAGAATTCGAATTCTCATCAATTAATAGTAAGTATGATAAATCTCACTGAAATTCCTTTCAGTCGTTAGAATTTTTGTCGAACTGTAATAATTCATTGTATGTCCCTCTTTAGACGTGTGTTCACTAGAAGCACAACTTTCAGGATGGAGTCTTCTGTCACTCTCATGTGAAGAATTACGACCTTTGAATAATCTTACTGTCTGACCGATAAACTCAGAGTCACAATTATTGCAAGGAATACAGTGCACAGCATTTAACTGTGATAATTTTGAAAAAATCGATCATTTTCACAGCACTGTCCATCAAATATCTCACCTAATATGAATTTTCGTCATTTTTTTTTCACGATTATAAGAGTTTCAACATGGGTCATTTCTCATAGATATTACGTGGGCTTGTCCAGGATAATATTCCCAGAATTCATAATTGATGTCTTGATATCGGGATTTCAATTCAGGATCGCAGCGCCACATTCGAGAGAACTCCAACTTATAACCACCATTTTGACAACTATCGCTATCAAAGGTTAGGACTTTGAAGTTGGTTCAAAATGCCAATCATAAAATTCTGAGAGGGACCATTACAATTTTTGGTGTATTTCACATTTGATGTGAACATTAACCTTGAATTGTTCTTGATAAACATTAGCAATAATATTAATCATATCTCGAAATTTCAAATTAATATCGCAGCGCCAAGTACCACTTCGACAATACTTGTACATTGTTTTAAACGTTTCACCAGAAGGCGTTTATTTTGAAATCTCAATAGCAAATTTACCATAATAGGTGAACACCCCCAATTTTTGCTGACTAATTAGACGATGTATTCAAAAAGAACTGGTTTCCAATAGACGCAGCAACTTTTCAGGATAGATTGAAAATCTGCCCTTCTACATATGTATTTTTTTTATATGCAGGTTTACACGAAAGGGAAGCCCTGTTTAAAGAACACCGCGTTAATCAAGATACAGGAGATACTAATTAACATACTCTTTGAATTTCTGAAGTTCGTAAGCCTCAGGAAAAACCTCTCTAGGAAAGGAGTTCCAAAGCTCAGCAGTGTTGACGAAAAAAGATTCATGAGCAAGAGAGGTTCGATAGATCTCCAAGTTCACAACAGAGGGGTGGGAATTCTGTACTTGTCGGGTCATCCGTGTAGATATTGCCAAGCTTGGAATGATTGATAACAATTCAGAAGAGCAACTACCGTGAAAATATCTATAGAAGAGAGACAAGTCTCCGACCCTTCTTCGATGCTCCAATGAAGTGGGCGAGTTTGTGAGCAAAGAATCACCAACAAGACGGATTGCCTTTCTCTGAATGGATTGGTGCCGAACTCCATACATGAGAACTTTATTCCAAGACAGGTCTTATCTGAGCCTTGTAGATCATCAGATCAGGAGCTGACGAGAAGTGAAGTATTTCTTCGCACGAAATAGAAATCCAAGTTTCTGGGAAGCACCTTTAGCGATCGATATCACATGGAGGGATTATTACTAATCGTAATTCCTATCATCGAGATACTTGACTTTGTAGGAATAGTTATTCCTGACATCTGAATACTAGATGATGATAAATCGGCTTTCCTTGAGAACGGACATGCCTGGGTTTTCGTAGCATTAAATTCCGCTAAGTTCATGTTATCCAATTCTATTATTTTCAAGTCATCGTTAATTTTATTGTGAATGTTTCTTTGAATTTTTGTTTCTCGAACTGGTATGGGGACTCTGGAAGAGAAACTAGTATGAAGAGTAGTGCCGTCTGCATAACAATGTAAATACTGAACAAGATGTTTCCTCGAGCAAATCATCGATAAGAAGCAAAAACAAATTGGACCCCAGAACTGAACCCTGTGGAACACCTGCATTTATTGGGAGAATTCCGGAAGATACCCTATTAAAAACCACATACAAAGACCTATCAGACAAGAAACTCTTCAACAAAGCACATAACTGAGGAGGCAAACCATAAGACGGCAGTTTGGAAAGGAGACCCCGATGACAAACTCGATCAAACGCTTTTCTCCGAATTTTTCGATTGAATACTTGAATTATTGAAACTTGTATAGATTCCAATATTAATTCTTATTTTCTCAGGTTGTGGTAGGTTACAAACCCAGAAAACTACGGAACAAATATTGATCCACCTCAAAATAATGACGTTCAAACAGTACCTCCCAATTGTTTTTTGAAGGGGAGCTGCATGTTATAATCAAACTACATATGTTCGTTCAGAGTTTCTTTAGAATTATGTGATGCATGTCGAACAAAAATTCCCCCGAGACTTACGTGAGCTTGTTTTTTCAGCCTTTCGTATTCTGAAGTCCCAAGTATAGCTGGTCTATCAATTGGATTTCGATTTGGTACTATGAGGTCTCGAGAACCTTCAGCATCTGTGATTCTTATCATCTCCTTTCCTTCCGTGGCTTTTTTCGGGACATAATGAATGTATTGCCCATTCAGACTGTGATTACATTGCTGTGGGCTGAAATAAAATATATTTTAGGGTTGTATTCATATGCTTATGCACATACCCACTCATGTTGACCTGTTATTTTTGCTTGCTTTGCTCGGCTGTGAAATTTTCCTGTCGGCATTGCTCCTTATTTAAAATAAATATGTTCGAGTCAAGTAGATAGCTTTGTCAAAAAATTGACAAAACTCTCATGTTTCCACGGAAACTGCCGCCATTCTTATTCGAAATCAATGTTTTCGAAAAATCCCCGTAGATGGCACCGCAGAAGTTGGTCTAATGAAACACTTCTCTCGAAAAAGAATGAAAAGGAGATTCTTGATGGAATGGGAACATGTATTTTCTCTAGCTGAGATTTATTTGTTCTTTGTTCACAAGGCCAGTGGGTTTCACATGAAAGTGCTCTTATTGATTTTTCAGTGAATACTATTTCGTGCTGCTTCGTTCGTCCATCTAGGAGTTGATAGCTGAATCTTAGAGACGTAGAACATTTATCCCGATAACCCTTGTGAGAAAAAAATAATCTGTTTCACCAGATATGTCTTCTATCCCTTTGAACGAAATCAGTCGTATAACATCGTTTATACATATATATAGTCAATGCCTGCATAAAATGGATTTGAAGCGTTTCAGTTGCGCCATCTACAGTATAATGTCGATATTTCCGTTGACTTGGCAGTTTCCTTCTCTGGGGAGAAAAATAGGTGCAGAGTTCTGTCTGTCAGTTTGACTGAAGTGTTGAAAGAAAGATTATGAAGTTTCAAAGTAGAGTTGAGGATGGAAGTTTATGAAGAAAATGAAAGTTCAGGCATTGAAATAATATTCAAAACATGAATGATCTACGACGTTGACCAGAAATTCCACTTCTGTTCCTGAATTTATTGCCATCTTTCAGTATTATATATAAGTATACAAGAGAATGTGTGATTCGGACTACGATGTAAGAAAAGCTTAATAGTCTAAGAGCCCGCGACGCCCAGACCTTAGTTATATTATAAAAGCTGAAAATTCTTCTATATATGTCCCCTATACAGGTATAAGCTAACCCAGCATATACAACCTGGGTCGCGGTGGCTTTGGCAGGTAACAGGTAGTGAAGGTGAGTAAAATTGTGTTTCAAATTTGTGATATAGAAACCGCCTCGACTATTGGCGGACACTTAGGACGGTAACAACCCCTTTCCAGACACCCTCACAGTCTAATTATTTATAAATCTACTTTCGTCACAAATTTGAAACAATTTTACTCACCTTCACTACCTGTTACGTGCCAAAGCCACCGCGACCCAGGTTGTATATGCTGGGTTAGCTTATACCTGTATAGGGGACATATAAAGAAGAATTTTCAGCTTTTATAATATAACGAAGGTCTGGGCGTCGCGGGCTCTCACTCTATCAAGAAAAGACATGACTTGAAAATGAAATCACTTGTGCCATCTACCAGTGGTATCCATCTCTTCTAATGATATCTCCATAAGGTTAACTGACTGTATCTTCATGAATAATACGCATAGTAAAAATATCGATACTATTGAAGAAATTTTTGAGGGGTATTTTCAATAGTCATCCTGATCAGCGCTGTTGATATATAAACACACAATCTCCAAAACATCATTTATATATATATTATAATTACTCCTTATGCTCGATGAGCTTTGTCTATTCACTGTTAGATGGCACAACAATGCCTTATGGCATAGGGTCACTGGATCTAGTAAGCTTCGCTTACTCGGGTACGGACAATGGGCGAGGCCCTGGCGAAAATTGTTGTAAATTAGCCAATCCCAGAAGATACCCAAAAATCGGCCAATCGCAATTTAGGATAATTTGTTTATACGAATTCGGAGAATATGAGAAGAAGAAGTGTTTGAGTTCAGGCGAGTTCTGAAATTCAACAGGAAATTCCATCAGTGCTGTCACTGATTCCTCTCTCTCTCTGTTTGTGACGAACGACAAACAGAGAGAAAAGCATCGGTGATAGAACTGACGGAAGTTAAGGTTGAATTTCAGAACTCGCCTTTCGTGTTCGTGTATGCTTGTTGAGCAAAAATAATTAACGTGGTCTGTGTTGTTTGTTGTTGAGTATAAAGTTTAACCGAGTTCAACTTACACAATATTCTTCATTCTGATTTGAAATTCAAAATTTTGAAATGAAAATTTGTTCAGTTAAAAACTGTAAAAACAATGACAAAAGTCAAAAACTATTTTCCATTCCAAGTGATGAGTTATTTACTATTTTTTACTAGATTATCACCGAATATAATTTTGTATAGAACGCGAATGAAAACAAACTTCACCTTGAATTAAATGGACCTTTCTCGATGTTTACCTGGGACTTGGGTAGAAGTTATTTCTTCAAATGGGAAATTCTGAGAAAGAATCACCAAATACACAAATTTACGAAGTGAGCATTCACTATAAGAAGTTCAACATTACTTACTATTCCATATGAACAATTACTATTCAAAAAGATGACCATTTCATCTCATTTGAAACTGTTGTATAAATCTGCTGTTAATCCCAGTAAGTTGATTGAGAAAGTCTTCATTTCCAAAGTATCAAACATACAAATTATTAAATCAGTTGTCAGCGTAGGTAGGTAGCCCTAAAAGATAGGGCATCCTAGTTCATTCACATTTTTTTACCTGTGTTGAATTAGACTTTCATCTGTATATCTTTATAAAACGAACATTCTTGAAGTTTCAAAGATAATTTTTCAGAATATGCTATTATGGTATGATGTATAGATATTATAGAATGTATTCCTAGAAAAATAGATAATGACAGTCAACATGAACTCCATTTCTACATTTCATTGCCAAATATTATTGTTTGACAAAGTAGGTACTTACTTCACTGCTTAAATTTTCAAATCAGGTTTATCATTTTCTTGAAAATTCCAGGAAAATCTTCAGAATTTAATCGAATTTAATGTCTAGCGACCTAAAATATGAACTGTACTAAAGAACTCGTGATATTGTTTCAACATTCCTCTAGCCTCGTTACAAATATTACTTGCAGTATTGTCAGTATGGCGTGCACATGCAAAATTATTGAAATTCAACTCGAAAAATTAAAAGGAAATTAAAATCAGTCAAATCAAATATCCATAGGAAACACCCAAAATTTGAGTCGAAAACCTTTGTGATTGTTTACATTTTACATCGAGCATCAAAATGTCAATGTCACGTCAATTTGAAAAATGACAGTTTGTCCTCTTCTTTTCTAAATTATTTAAACAAATTAAAGTGCAATGCCATTGGTCGATTTTTGGGTAATCGTTCCGATTAGCTCCACCCAATGTCCGTACCCGTGTAAGCGAAGCTTACTAGATCCAGTGACCCTATTATGGCATGGTGGCCAGTTGTCCACTTCGAGATGATTGTCAAATTATCCCAATCCAGGATAAACTCATTTTCATTTCACGAATAGTTGGTGAGCATACTTGAAATCAAAACATCTGGAGACATGTCGTTCAGTTCTGTCTCAATCTACCCAGAGTTGGTTAATGGACCAACTCCTATCAGAAAACAACTCTACTAATACCACGACGGGCGTTGAATTCTGTACGAAAGGTGACAGTAAGCCCAAAACCGAAAAAATCTGCAGAAGTTAGCCAGGGGAATAGTTCAATTCTAACATTTGTTAGTCCATTAACCTACTCAGTAGGTAAGTTGGGATTGGTTTGAATGAAATTATTGTTAACTGAAATAGATCCTGTATATGCCAGAACTAAATTAGGATTTTAACGAATTGGGTGTTGATCACTGACAAATGATACAATCGAATTCAAACTAGGCCATAGTTGAGGATCATTTCGAGTAGATGGAGATGCCGAGGGGTTAGTGAAATGCGCGTGGCGTGCGAGTTATATATAAATTAGGTGTTATGGTAGCTGAAACTTTTCCAAGAGATCAATTACCCTGACACCAAACTGATATTTTTGCAATCAATGCGCGTGTCGCCAACGAGGTTAGCATATTCAGGAGAAGAATTGATCTCTTGGAGAAGTTTCAACGTTTACACCAAAGGTTCCAATCTCATCGTTTATTTGTTATGGTAGCTGGCTTCCAGAATATTTTTGCTCTCAGGTCGTTACAATACCCACCCACAATATTTTGAAAAAATATCAGGTTTCTGATAATCGATATTATTCATTCACCATTTTAGGTCGTTTAGCATATTTGTTGATATTTGCATATATCCACCATTATTTCCTAAATTAACAACTTTGTGTGTATACAACCACACTTGGTAGCTAAACAAATTGATTTCAAGAATTCTGAGAATTTCAAAAATTATCCAATTTTGACATGATCAATTCTGAATTCGCTCAAAATAAACTTGAGTTTATGCGTCTTGTCGATCGGACCGGACATTTTATGGAGATCCAGTTGAAAATCAACTCGAAAATGTCGTGGTTGAAAAGTTACTACTGCTAGTACCATATAATCTTTCCATTTATAGGAACTGAAAAATATCATTTCTTTGCCATCATATCTATGATGGCAAAGAAATATTAGAAATATTTTTTTTTCACATGAGATAATTGGCCGTTTTGGTATCTTCCAATGAAAAATGTGCTCAAGACTAGCGGTTGTTCATTTGCTTCAGTTCATTCTGAAAAAATTCACTTCTTCACTTGTTTCACAGCTCCTATCTCGATGAGACAGTTTATACTTCCAGAATGAATATCTGCCGTTTTCTGGTTCAGTTTCACGGATTTGGGAAGTATTGACTGATATGGTTTTGTATCAAAAAGGATTTTATAACTTTACCTAGGTGAGTTCTTGCCATCTTGGGTGGGAGGTTTTCATTCTGCCAGAACATTTCTCATTTATCTCTGATGAAGGAATCTCGTTTCGATTGCGATATTTTTGGATTTGTCTGCAAAATTATCCCCGAACAGAAATCAATCGGGGGTTTAGTTGGCAGCACCTATCTGTATTGTTGCGTTGACATAGGAATGATTGAAGAGTGGATAGAGAGCATCACATACATTATTTTCTGTATCGACTGGGTTTGACTACTTGTCATCCATACCCCTTCCTTTATTTTATGCAAGATACCTGGATAGTGCGGTAGCGAAAGCACTCATACCCTTATCCAGAAAGGATTCCTTTTAATCTAGAAATAATTAGTTAATACATCTGATGTTGATAACACTGGCAATACTTCTGGATTCGAGCTCGGGACTTATAATTATTTCCAATTGCCTGGAGCTTTATAACTCCCCACCATACTACTTTTGTTATCTGTTCCTAGTCCGTGTTGAATCAAAGTTTTCTACCATAAAGTCAGTTCATTGAAAATATCGGACTCATACGATTTATCACTAGATGGACTCTCACTCAGTATTTCACGAAATTCGTCTCTCTCTGAATGACTTCAAATTCTTCGTCCTCCGATTCATGTTGACTGTCAGTTTGGCTATGACCGAGATCGCTAGAGTGGCTATAACCTAAAAACAAAAAAAATTGTGCACACTTTGGTTACGATAAAATTCGATTTGTGTATTCAGATACGGAAATTTTATTTCTGCTCTCAATGCTGATATCCATACCATCCAATACTTTTTTGACATATACAAGTGTACAGTTAATGAATATCCGTTGGAAATCCATAGGGCCCATACTTCAGAAATGGACATCAATAATGGATATCCATTAGTGGACCTTTTTCCAAATATAGATATGAAATTAAAACTGAGTAGAATGATTTTCATATATCATTTTTGTGTCAAACAACATTTTTTGCTTCAATACTCTGAATTGGGGTTTAGTTATCGCAGGCTTTAGCTTGAAGTTGTAGAAGCAAGGCTTTTGATAAATCGTTTCGGTTCACGAATGGGTATCGTTGAGATGTCATATTTCCTCTGGTGTTCCCCAAAGTTCTCACTTGAGGCCAATTTATAGCAATGACATCAGTCACTGCTTGAATAACTGCAAATATTTTCTGACGGATTCAAACTGTTCAGAGTCATTGAATCAATTGAAGATGATTAGAAAATGCAATATGGTTTGAATAACTTAACGACTCATCGCAGAAAAAATGTTTGCCTAATAATCGGGAAGAAACTTGTTTTCAATCGACTACTATATAGATAATGAAATTGTCACTGAAACAGATTCTGTTAAAAAACTGGGAGTGGTCTTTGATACTCAATTCATCCACATATGTAAGCTCATGCGCATCCGCCGAGACTTTTGATATGTGAGAGCCCTAACGTCGATTAACTAGGCTCTTATTCATAGTAGGCTGAATTTTAGTTCAGTTATTTGGTCACCGTAGTATTAGATATCTAAATTTCAAAGTGATCGGTATTTATCTCCTTCAGTCACATCAGGCTCCCGAAAGACTCAAGTACAACGTTTCTACCTTCGAAAATAGAAGCTCTGAGTTATATTCAAAATAGTTGATGGTATAATTGATTTTCTAGCTCTACTGTTCCTGATTCTCTTCTCTGTTCTTGCTAGGAGTAAATAATTGTTTTCTGTCAGCTGCCCTTGAATTAATTGTCAAAATTCTCAAATTTTCACATTCTGTTCATGCTTTGATGCACCTCTCTGAATATAAACGATGAAATTGGAACATTGATTCATTCAGAGTAATATTCCTATATAATGAAAAAATAGGAAAGTTGCCTCAGACAGATTGCAAGTTTATGTCTGTAGTTTGTATATTTTCCCTTTTTGTAAGATTGAATATTAGAATACTATGTAATTTGTGGATATTTTGTTATTTTTTTGCTCGTATCCCAAACTCGATGAATGAATAAATTAAATATTAGTTGATTGTGTACCAAGTTCGTCAAATTGATCTTTTTTGACAAAAACAGAAATTTACCATCAAATTTCTGAAAGGGGCTGAAAGAGTTCATATGGTCGAGGTGCACATACGGTTCTTCAGAGTGTCTGATCAAGTGTAATTTTCCTGAAAACTTCGTTTGTGAAATGTATTATTGGGTAAAAATAGACGACTACAGAATACTACCAATTTTTACGATAAAGAAAACCTCTATGTGTTATTGAAATTTTTAATATATATAATATATATATATATATATATATATATATATATTCCGTACCTATTTGTTACCTAATGGAAATGTAGAACAAGTTTCATATGAGAAATTGTTATTGGCTATACATTTTCATAAACAAATAATTGAAACATATTGAGAGTGCCTAGTTGGTTTCCAGAATGCATTCTATTCCAAAAACTGTTTTGTAAAAGCGGATACAAAACGAATGCGGCAAAAAAATGGTCGAAATTCCTCAATTTGAATTTTTTTTATTCTTTCTTGCGTTAATTTCAATCAGCTGACGAACATCAACCCTCAGAAGTGAAAACTTGTGCGAGCAAGGAATTGACGAATTGCAGGAAATGTTCATACTTAGCTCTATGGTGGAGTAAGCTCGATACCCTTCGGAATAACCACATTCTATCTGTGTCCACTTATATGGGGCCATGCTTGTTTTACAGTTGGGTTCTATATTTTGACTCCAGGGCCAAGAAAACGGAAAGGGTGGTTTGTTTCCGGAATATTCGACTTTAAAAGTTCGCATGATGATTTCTGAATTGAAATCGATAGGTAGCGAAGCATCTGACATAATCGACCGAATAATGAAACGTAGAGTAAATAAGTCTATGAGTTTGAAAAAAATGGGCTGAGTTTTTTTGTCAACCATCTGACGCCTTCTTACGAATGTTAAGCCCCGAAATTCGAAACATGTGCCAACAAAGAATCATTAAGGTCTTGCCTTTCGAATTCGGCCAACTATAAACATCATAGCCGCGTGAAATGACGATTGAAAGATACTCGGAGGAACTCGATTCAACACACTTGCAATTTCCGCCGTGCTCAACAATTTTCAGTGTTTTGAAAGCATTTTTCCAATAAATCAAAATGTCATCATAGAAATTCCTTATTTCTCGAAAAACGTCGATACTAAACTTGAATACTTCTCTGTGAGAACAAATATTGTAGCATTAGAAATTTTGATACAACCTTTACATTTCTTTAAAACAAGTGAAAATTAAAGTTACCTGTAGTGGGGAACCATATGAATCCATTACAATAACTCTTTCGAACATTCTACCTTCCATCCGAATAAGATTCACCTCAACACGTGTGCTCCATTTCCGAGGAAATTCAATCCCGTTTTTCCATTTCTACATGAAAAATTAATTTCTTTTCTCGCAGCCAGACAATAACCATATAAATCCCCTTCGCTTACTTCTGCAGAATTCGAATATCGGCCTAGTACTCATTAAATAGTGAGAAAACATCTCATTACAAACGCAATTCAGGGAATTTTCTCGGTGAGAACCAGAATTTTTCTAGCGCAAACGCTACAAACCACTTTCTTGCTAGAAAAACTGAAGGCAGCGAACAGCTGAATCTGCTTCAGCGCCTCTTGTGGTCCTTCCTGGAATTTCCGACACACGTGTGGTTTCCATGGCAACATATGATCCGAGGGCTGGGAAAACCGTTTGCGAATGTCGCACAGTGGTTTCCATGACAATTCTGACACAACAAGAGTATTCTTTTAATTGAAATTGTTCTATCTATCGAAACAACATGACTGAAGGTATACCTGAATTAAATATAAGATATTATATATATATATATATATATATATATATATATATGTGCTGGCTGGAACTTCCGGTTGATCCGCGTCTGGAATGATTTACTTGTCTACGTTTCGGCTCCCATTTCGGAGCCATTTTCAAGACTAAGTGACCTTGCGTCTAGGTCTGAGTTTTCTTACTAGCTGGCTATCATCACTGGAGATCGAGGATGATAGCCAGCTAGTAAGAAAACTCAGACCTAGACGCAAGGTCACTGAGTCTTGAAAATGGCTCCGAAATGGGAGCCGAAACGTAGACAAGTAAATCATTCCAGACGCGGATCAACCGGAAGTTCCAGCCAGCACATTTCTAACCGCGGAAGCCTAGCCGATCAAATATATATATATATATATATATATATATATATATATATATATATATATATATTATATATATATATATATATATGTTAGCATGAAGATTCTCACGGACGACTTCAGTCGAGTTCGGAGATCGAAACTCAAGACATCACCTAGAAGATGGCAAATGAGACTTTGCCGAAACGTTGTGAGAATTATCCTTCAGAGGATCAAAACCACAGAACACGGAATGAACAAAATAGTTGAGGCTTTCGCGGCCGAGGTTTTCAGTGTCACAACTTTTATTCGGGTTTGAAGGCCGTCGTTTTTTGGAATTTCTTCCTGACGTTTCGCTGGCTCGAGTGGCTAGCTTCTTCAGAGGTTCATTCATCTTGGAATTCACTCCGATGACTGGAGATTGTTTCTTCGCAAGTTGTATTTATGCCGATTCAGGTAGTTTGCGGTGCTAATTATTCTATTCGGATTCGGGGAATTGTCATTAATATTGATTACCTTGTTTACTTCCTGTGGGTTCGGAGAATAATCATTATTAATATCTGAAGAACTACCTGCAAATATTATCGATTTTCTTAAAATGGGATTCCATATTCGATTGAGGTTGACAGCTTCTTCTTTTCTGTTGAAATTATCCGTGTGTTTGTGGATTTCTATTGCCTCCCGTACCAGTCGGCTATGGTATCCCTGGTTGGGTGCAATCAGTTTTGCATTTTCAAACAGAATCCTGTGGTTTCCCTCACTAAGTGCGTGTTCCGCCACAGCCGACTTGTCAATTTGCCCCTAGTCTGCAGTTTCTCTCATGTTCCTTTAGCCTAGTTCCCATGGATCTTTTGGTGGTACCGAGAGCCTCAGATCGGCTAAAGACAAAAGAGATCCACTGTCTGCAGCAGGGGTTTATCGCATACCGTGCACCTGTGGGAAGGTATACATCGGTACCACCAAAAGATCCATGGGAACTAGGCTAAAGGAATATGAGAGAAACTGCAGACTAGGGCAAATTGACAAGTCGGCTGTGGCGGAACACGCACTTAGTGAGGGAAACCACAGGATTCTGTTTGAAAATGCAAAACTGATTGCACTCAACCAGGGATACCATAGCCGACTGGTACGGGAGGCAATAGAAATCCACAAACACACGGATAATTTCAACAGAAAAGAAGAAGCTGTCAACCTCAATCGAATATGGAATCCCATTTTAAGAAAATCGATAATATTTGCAGGTAGTTCTTCAGATATTAATAATGATTATTCTCCGAACCCACAGGAAGTAAACAAGGTAATCAATATTAATGACAATTCCCCGAATCCGAATAGAATAATTAGCACCGCAAACTACCTGAATCGGCATAAATACAACTTGCGAAGAAACAATCTCCAGTCATCGGAGTGAATTCCAAGATGAATGAACCTCTGAAGAAGCTAGCCACTCGAGCCAGCGAAACGTCAGGAAGAAATTCCAAGAAACGACGGCCTTCAAACCCGAATAAAAGTAGTGACACACGGAATGAAACCCGAAAAAACAACGCATCATATATATATATATATATATATATATATATATATATATATATATATATATATATATATATAAAATGTGTATTTATATATAGGGTGTTTTGATTTGGAGAGAAAGATCAACTTTCTCTAATGATTCTGAAAATATTCATTCAATCATACATCTATATTTGATTACTGAAAATATTGTTATTGATCTTCAGTTGAACACACAAATATCTGAAATGATGAGTTCTCCATTCATTTGGCCTAATGATCCTTCATTATGAATAATGTAAGATCAGAATTTTATTTCATCTTCACTGCTCTCATCTTCGTCCTCAATAAATGAAACTCGAAGTAACTCAAGACATCAGGAGATATGCCTTTGAATTTCCTTTGACGTTTGAGTCTGAGACTACTTACAAGCGGGTCTGATGAAATTTATACTCAATTGAGTTAATCGGTCATTGTAGCAGTTCTAGACACCTTTCACGTGTGATGTTCTCTGAAATTTTCATAGCCCTTGTCTCTTGCCTCTTGCGCTTTCTCTGATATCATTTCTATTGAAAGTGGTTCATTTTTCATCAACTCTATTCCGTGTGTACTGTTTGAGGCATATAATTCGATATAAATCATCATAAAGCTCTCAAAGTCATTTCAGCTTCAAGAATAATTCTCATCATTCTCCTCATTCTTCTCCAAAAGAGGAGAATTTTTCTCTCTTCGGTATCTCTCCCAGCATTTACCAAATGCCTCTTCGGGCCGACCATGGTGTTTTCCTTCATGAAAATTACTCAGAATGTCGATAACACCGCTCAACCGAACAGAATTTTCATTCAAAAAATAATTCGCTATGCAATCACACTTTGTCCATCTCTCCTTGATTTTTTTGCAAAACTCCGTAGATATTCTCGAAGCCTCTTCACGAATATGATCGTCAGGATGCTGTCTGTCAATTCCATTAAGAACAAAATCGTTTTCTTAATTGAGTTTATTGGAAACATCAGATTCGTTGCGACGCGACAGTCTAACTTTTCCTATTCCTTTTCTATTGGAAAAATAATGAAAAATAAGCTTGATAAAAGTAGGTTACATGAATTCATTATAGTAATTCCTGAATGATATTCTTACCTTCGTATATATGAACATATTTCGTTGCCTTTTCCGAATTAATACTAGTATTTTTTTTCCTTGATTTCACAATGGAACCACAGTGACTGTAAGAAGTCAATGGGAGAGAAACATTGTCAATGAATTATACGAATGTACCAATTGATAAAACTCAATCAAAAATTGCTACATTGATAAATGAGTAGTTTCCCTTCGAGGAGATTCAACGTAAAAATAACTCTCAAAATCGAATCGCTGATGGCTATGTACACATCATGTTTAACAAAAAAAAGGCTCATTGAATGAAAACAAGCCTCAGGCAATCCCATAAGCAACTATTTAAATTGCGGAACCACTCTGTGACTGGTGGCAGTTGGTGAACTAAAATTGTCTATGGACAGATGTCTGTCCAAGTCATATTTTTGTTGTTCAGTTTACATTTTTCACTGACAGCTCTTCGAAATTTCATCTTCATAGTTGCAAATATTCACAACTTCTGAAGATCAATTTCGATGGAAGTACTTTAGTAGAAGTTGTGTGCATTCTGAGTTTAAGATGGAAATGAACTGCCTCTACCTCTCCAGATACGAATACAGATATAATTTTACCAATGAACCATCCCAAAGCTGATAGCTAACTGTGAAGTTCAAGCACTTTGAAATTCCTTTTGACCCTACTCGCCTTTCTTAGCTTATCAAAATCTTGGCTTTTTCCACTGTAATACATATTTGATCGAAGGGAAGTTCACGTTTACATTCAGAATCCAGAATGAATAAATATAACTACTCAAAACTAAATGTGAATATGGTACTTGATTATTGAAATGAGATGCCCCCCAGTGATTCGATGATTCTATAATATGATATGTAGATGATTGAAACAGTTATGAATCGAAACTCAGCTTCATTTATTCTATATAACTAGGACTACCTACCATATCTTTTTGGAGGTTCGTGATAGATCATTTAGTGGGTACCTATCTAAGTCTTATTCGCTTCAACTATAGGATTGTTATTCATTGAAAAAAATTCAAGACTCAACCACTTGTATTTTGATCTCAAATTTAACTGCTCATTCGTTAAACTTCCATTTGAAAATTAAAAATACATTTCATGCCTAAACTAACTAACTGACGACACCTTGTGGAACGATATGCGCAAAGACAAGTTTAAGTTCAAATCGTTTTTTCAAAAAGGAATTCGTAGGGAAGTAGGATTCACTCAATTTGGAAGAGATCATTCGTATAAGACTTTTCAAAACTGTGTGTAGAAATTTGTTAAAATATTAAAATCTAAGAGGGCCTTTCTCATGGAGAAAGAATGTTTATTTCAAAGCATAAATTTGTCAAATTATGGTGTAGTGTGAGATTCTAAGGGGTATATCATTTCAGATTGAACGGTCCAGATTGAATATTTGATTTTGGAGTCCGCCATCCTAAGGAAATACCCAATTTATATGTAGGAGGGAGATAAGGGATTTTTATTAATATTATCGAACCATACTGTTGAATCCAATATCTTTATTTGTCGTAAATGACTCGCAAAAGGAACACTTTTATGACAGAAACCAACCAGAATAGTTACGACATATTCGCTTTGAGGAGAACTCTCGGACTTCCAGGTCAGATCCACCCATTATTATTATCCTTTTGGGTCCCACTCAGTTCAAAGCGTTACCGTTCGTTACGCAAGTCCACGAGCGCTTCGTAATATTACCAGTTCCCCAGCAGTGTCAGAAGATTCGCAACTGTTGCTGCTAGCACCAAGTCTGGAGGGCCCTCATCAACAAAAAGAAAAACAGTTCAGGATATGGTCCTTCGGTGGATGCAGGTCACCACAAACCGGACCGACCGTTATTACCTGAACAGTCATTAGCCAAATGTCCGACAACCATAATCAATCCGACGGCTGAGGGAGCGGCTACAATTTACGACCGAAAATCATGTAAAAACTGGCAGAAGTTTTTCAAACAACAGTTGCTAGCACCAAGTAGGAGCAGTAACATTCTTGAAAATGCCAACTGAGATGTTGGCGAAATGTCGAAAGTCAATACCGACAAACCAACGGATAAACTCCCAGAATACCAATTCCGCATATCAGTAGATATCATTGTACAAATAGGGGAATTCTTTTGAAATTCCATTTACAGTTTTTTTTTTAACATAACAGAAGGGGCATTCAAGAGTTACATCTGACAGAGTAACAGGATATCTCCTCTGGAGATACATGTGTATCATTCATATAATATAGCCATTATTTATATTAAAAAATGAAAAACCAAACTTTCCAGTCTCAGTATCCTTGAAGATTTGTCCAGATATAACGGCAGCAAATCTATCATTTCCGATTAATTTATTACTCTATTGATCCCAAAAGAGATATTACCATTGGTATTGGAAATTAAGCGTATATGAGAAAAATATGTATGATAAAATGTCTTTTCAATTTTCGTTTAATTTTACCGTCAAGTTTTTCAATAATCGAAACATGTTCATCATGACACGTTCATCATAGTTGAACTTGCCAACAACGTAAGACCATATTCATCACAAAACCCGGAAATAAAAAGAATATATCTGATATGTCAATGTAACTCGAAGTACGTCGATGGTAAGGGTGCTTATTATATTATCATTCATTTTGAGAAGTTTGAAAGTTTCAGAAATATTTTTCATTTCCAGAAACACTTAATCATACAGTCAAAAAATTGATATATTCATTCAGAAAATCGAAGATCAGCATTCACACTTATCTGCTCTGATATTTTGATTAGGTTAATATCATACTCTGGACTTTGTTAATTGGAATGATCGACTAGGTAATAGTTTCGTGCAGACGAATATTCACTCTTGGAATATTTTTCTGAGCCGGAGATATTTGAAATGAATCATAGTGAAGAAATGTTATAGATTTTTGACGTCTGATCAGATATAATATTCCACACTCACACCCCAAATATTTCAAACAAAAACTGATGGAATACCCAAAATGGCAATTTCATCTTTACTAACATGCCATGGAAGTTTTCAAAGTACAGCTTATCCAATCCATCTTGGCACAGAACTAATGACGTATATGCCCAGCA
Organism: Zygogramma bicolorata; assembly: GCA_032362365.1. NCBI lineage: Eukaryota > Metazoa > Arthropoda > Insecta > Coleoptera > Chrysomelidae > Zygogramma > Zygogramma bicolorata. The sequence continues at coordinate 623,054 of JAVJAQ010006030.1, read as the reverse complement.
ATCTCTGTGAAGTATACTAAGTTGAAAAAACACCTATTATATGTGTTTACTGTATTGAAATTCATTCCTAGAAGGTGTTTTTCCTTTCTTCATGGTCTACACCAGTGGTTCCCAAAGTTGTCTTGACTACGACCCATCTGAAACTAGTTACAAAATTGTGGACCCACCTCTAGGAAATCAAACCGTTCCCAATATGAATAAAGGGATTTTTCAAATAAAAAAACAAAGTTTAAATCCAATTTTCAATACTCAATCGAATAACTATATCAAAAGGTTTTTTGTTGGGAAGGATGAAATTGTTTCCTATTCCTATGTTTCCCCATTACAGTTTTGACATCAACTTCAACTCGAATTACTCTCAACCTAAGTTAGTTTGATATGTCCAATTTATTTCGGTATTCGCAGGGCCCACTAAAAATTCACTCGCGACCCACCAGTGGGTCGCGACCCATAGATTGGGAAACCCTGGTCTACACAACCAGTGTGCAACTGGAAAAGTGAGTAAGTAGTAAGTTTGTGTTTTTGGTCTGAAACCCCGTCATTCTAGGTATATTTCTAGGAATGAAAACCAGACAATGGTTAAAAAAAGTAGCAGATAATTTGCGGAAGATGAAAATGTTTCAGAATTTATACTTAAGATATCACCAAACCGGTACTCAATATTCAGACGATTCGAATATTTACATATGGTAAAAATATTTTCTAAAAAAAATACCGCCTTGTTAAATCTAATGGATTTTCGTTATTTGTTATATATCTTCAGTGACATATTGGACAAAAATAACTATATCAACCATGCAGTAATGCCTACTTCCATCAATTTATTTCAAGTTAGCCAGCCCCTAGATTAGAATTCCGGCTCATAATAAGAAATCGCTTGGATGTAATTATTTGATCAATTCGTCCTGGAGGACTACACGCGATCAACTACGAATCAATAAAAACCATTTCATGGCTAGATTTGATGTGGTGATTTTATTGTCGAATCTATTGTTTCAAATCAGTTCAGTCCAATGCAACTGTTTTTGAATGATGATATGCATTTGTCTAGATGTAGACTGAACCAGTGTATGTGAAGAGCAGACTTTCTTTAATCATTTTGCAAATTTTATTTTGGGCGTAACAACTACCCATAGCAGGCTACTATTTCATGCAGAAAAAGACCAAATACATGGATTTTGTTTGTGGAATAATTCAAGAAATCGGATTGGACATTTATGTGTTTTATGTTCATATAAGGCGAAGTAAGAGCAATATCAATGCCCGATTGACTATATAACGTTACAGCCAATTTTCATATTCACAAAAGCATTTCTGTATCTGTAGTTACGTATTTTATTGGATTATGACTGTCAACCAACTCTTCACAGTATGCCTACTACAACTTCAATCAGTTTCATCGTGAGATTGACGGAAATTTATGAGGCATATTCCAACAGAATCAAGTTTTGTGTTTAACAAGAAGTAACAAGTAGTGCACACATTGCGGGTTATAATTTGTTTCAGTTTCAAGTATTTCCTCTTTCGAAGGCAGACAAAAAAAATTAGTCCAAAAATCTCTCACTGCTGCTCGGTCTATCAAGTCAGTTAAATGAACTAAAATGAAGAACTGAAATGTATTTTGTCTCAGAGTGAAACACTGAACAATTCGTCCAACCGTTCTTTTATCTAGAAAATGTTCGAGAGCAGATTTCTGCATGAGATCACAATGTTCATTAACTTCGTTTCATTTTTTGAGATTGTTATTTTCATCATAAGTTAACCCATAAATGCATAATACCTTCATCCCTTTTGTGAAATTTATAGAAAATGAACGAAAAGCAGAATGTAGAGATCCTGCTCCTTCTATGAAATTCTCTGCATGATGATTCAGTTTTTCATTCTTCACATCAGATTAATCTATCAATCATATAGGTGGGCAGTCGATTAATAATAAATCAATTCATCTTCATACTCCTCAAATGACAGTGGACTTTCCACAATACGCTGGATTGGTAAAATTGCGTTTATCGCAGAGCACTTAGTTGAGAAAAAGGTGTACCTGCAGTTTGACGAATAGACATCTTAATAATCACGCGAATGCGATTTTTCAAAGCTGCAATTCCAATCAAGCGACAGCTCACGGGTGAATTTCTTCGATACCGACATTTTGCATTGTTTGTGGTGTTAATAGTGTCGAATCTAATGACCATTTCAATAATATATAGTAGCTATCGCAGATTAATTATTTCCTGATGTAAAAAAATATGATAGATTCAAAACAAATTGCGAAATTTCAAACTCCCAGAATCAAAATTGGTTATAGAACGCGAAATTTTGCTGACGATGGTGAAAACAAACTTCACCTAGAATGAACTGTCTAAACTTACTTGGGTAGAAGTTATATTTGTGTGATTTACTTATTGTTTTCCCGAATGTCATAGTTTACATATTCATTTCAGCATTAGTGACAATGATCGTTACGTACCTAGTGAAAAAACAATTCAAAATCATGGAAAAACAGTTCTTCTCGGCTAGTGTTTTCAAATGCCTATAACCTACAAAACTGCCGTCGGACGTGCAGGAAATGTGACGTTACCAGATTCATGAAGTGCACAGGTGCGTCTCTGTTGGCAATTTCTCGAAGGGGTTTCTCCACTTGGAATATTCAATTTCATTTCATAAAAACACTCCACAATCTAATTCTATATGACTTGGTACTACTGACTTGTTATTTGATGCTGTCATGATAGTAGATCATACCACGAGTCGATAATGATAGCTATTATTTTTCTGGAATTTTTGCGAACCAAGCTGCGTCAACGGCGAGGGAGTAATATTCCGAGAGAAAAATAGTCATTATTGCGAGAAGTATACTCTGTTCACGAATAATTTATTCATCATGAATAAATGTCAGTTTCATTCATCTCAATACAAAAACACAAACACTTTCTACGCTTTTTTCAATGACACTTTGTAGTTTGGTGATATCGTTTCCATGGTAATATTCAATTCGAAAAGCTTTGTGATAGGGCTACAAGAGGCAATAAAGACTATTTCTATTAATCCCTTGCCATAATTCCCTAAGGGCAATATACTACAAAAACCATAAGTAGTATAATACTTTCATTATTTATGAATCAGTTTTTCATCCGGGCGCATTCATCAAAATGTGTCAATGCAGGTAGGTAGGAGACAGTTTTTAGCAGATGAAAATCTGGCACTTCAGTACCTTCATTGATTATCCATCGCGAGAGAATTCTCCAACAAATGATGAATACTGGTGGCAACTGGCAGTGTATGTATTAAGTCAGCTATGATAATCGTCTATAAAATAATGTGTTAACAGTGTTTTGTGTTTTTACTACCGACTTCGGATACTACGTAAACACCCATTTTTTTTTCAAAGCTTCGTACTAGTGACATAGCCCTGTGGAGCGACTTACAGATTTTTCAGTGGTGCACCTGATTGAACAACTATACGACCGACATTCATTATTTCAATTGAGTAAAATTTTCACGGAATCGTGTGTCACGGAGCTATTTGGTGATATTGGGGATTGTGATATCGGTGATTATTGTGCAGTGAGTGCCCTAATCATAATGACCTCAGTGTCTTTTGCACAATCGACAGTACAGTCTGTCTGTGGCTCTTCAATACTTTCATAAGTACTTTTCGAAGTGTATGTTTTGTTTTTTCAGGTAAACTTTTGACAATATCTTCAATTTCAGATTAAAAAAATACAGCATTCATCACTTTCTGGCACACATATGTTACAGATATGAGAAAATGTTGGATTATGTATTTTTTGATACACCTTATCCCAATGCCATCGAGGCAAAAGATGATTCCAAAGTTCATAAACCCAAAATGAAAAAAGCACCGCTGAACCTTGAATAGCATAGTATAAACCACAACATGAACATGTAAAAAATGTTATAATCTTTGAGAAGGTACCGACCTTTATTCATTATCGAAATATAGTACACATCTCCCTTTTTACAATTAATTTGGTACTCAATACTAACCTATTCCATTGAACACAAAACAAATAGACATTAATGAAACACCAAACTCAAATAATTGAATTTAAAATTTGAAGAATATGTCACTTGATTCTATACCGTAATCAAATAACCTGCTCCTCTCTTCTTTTTTTTTCAACAATGTTTTTTTCTTTTTCTCCTTGCGCAATACTCTGAAGATGACTGGCCTATTATTGAGATTTTTCTAGGTCCGTATCATCGTCGTTGTTGTTGTTCGTTACGCATCTCCATTCTCCTTCAACTTCCTTTAAGGCCCGGTCTTTTCACCTCCAGATATCCTACAGATAAACTAACTGACGGTTAGAATATTCTTTTGTTTGTCGTTAAGTGATAATAAAAGCATATTCTAACATTGAGTCAATCTATCCTTAGGATATCTGGAGGTGAAAAGACCGGGCCTAAATGTACTATGTTTTGACGTGTTTCTTCTCCAGTTTCATCATTTCGAATCTGTACGCCCCCTCCTCTTTTTCTTAGGACCGTATGAGTAGCTGGATTGAAGGGGGGTGTCGGTTTATTTTCTCTGTTGAAATTTTTCTTCTACTTCTATTTCTCCAGCTTTCCTTTTTCTATCTGCATACTCCTTTCCTTTTTCCTTTTTCATTTGGTCTCTTTCTTTAACTTCTTCATGTACTGATGAGAGTTTCTGATCCTGATTGTTTGGAATTTTATCTCTGAATATTCTGTTGAAGAATAGTTCGGAGGGTTTTTGACCAGTCACTGTGTGTGGAGTGCTATTATACATCGTCAAATGATCCAATAATGCACTCTTCCAATCCTTTTCTAATGCTTGACTTATTTTAAGTAGCTTTAGAATATCCCTGTTTTGCCGTTCCACTTCTCTGTTTTGTTGTGGCCAATGAGGAATACTTTTATATAAAATAATATTCCTTTATTTGCAGAACTCCTTCATTCGGTGCTTGTAAACTGCCTACCGTTATCCGCCGTGATTGACTTTGGATTTCCCAAACGTGAGAATATTTCTCGTAATGTTTTCACAGTGAATGCAGCTGAAATATCCCTTGTTATTTATGTCTCCTTGTACCTACTGAAGTAATCTACAATTACGAACAAATGGTCGCTGCTTGGCAAATGTCCCATAAAATCCATTGCAACGTCCGCCCAAGCTTCTACTGGCAGTTCTCTTCTCTTAAGAGGATTCGGTAGAGTTGGTGCTGATACTAACGTACATCCCTTACATGCTTTCACGATTGTTTCGGCGTCTTTGTCTATTCCTGACCACCACAATTTCGAGAAAGGGGATCTGCTATATTCGATTTGCCGGGTTTGTACACAACTATGAAATTATAAGAATAGAAGCGTAATACTCACCTTTCTATCCTCGCACAAGGTTTCGACTTCGGACTGAAAATTGCTTCCAAAGCAAAGCAAGTGCCTCTTTTTCAGTTTGTCAGTATCGTTTTTCGCAGTCTGATGAACTTTTTTTGCATTAGTACGTGGACCTTTTTCATCAATTTGTATCAAAACGGCACCTAGACCTACAGGACTCGCGTCGGCCATAACTTGTGTTCTCTTGGGATATAATACCCCAATGACTTGATATTCGCCAAACTTTCCTTTAGTTGAATAAGCACATTTTCCTGATGAGAGGTCCAATCTTTCCTGATATTTGATTGTTTCGCTTGTTTCAATCGTAAAAATAATCTTAATGGTTTCGTCAATGTTGCCAAATTAGGTCTCCACTTTCCAACGTAATTTATCAAACCCAGGAAACTTTGGACTTCTTCAATAGTATCAGGTTGACGAAATGATAGCATCCCTGCTACATAAGTCCTCAAAGGCATGATTTCCTCGGAATTGAACGTATGTCCCAGAAAATCTATTTGTTTCAACCTGTATTGACACTTATTTTTTTTGAGTAGTACGTTATTCTCTCTTTATGCTTTCATAATTTTTTCCAATCGTTCGTTATTATCCATTTCGTTTTTTCCGAAAACTACAATGTCATCCACAAAATTCCGTGTCCCTTCGTAACCGGACAAAATCCTTTCCATTATATATCTGTTCTGGTGCACATGTTATTTCAAACATCATACGTTTGTATTGATACAAGCCCTTACTTGTAATGGAAGTTGTTATATATCGGCAATCCTGGGACAATTCGATTTGATGGAATGCGTTATCGATGTCTAATCTGGAAAACAAATTCGCTTCTTTCAGGTTTGGGAACAATGTATCCATTGTGGGAAGTGGGTGATTTTTGCAACAATAGCTTGGTTATCCCTTCTCATATCTATACAGATACGTATATCTCCATTTTCCTTCAATATTGGCACCATCGGAGACCCCCATCTGGATGGCTCGTTGACTGGTTCAGTAATAACAGATTCAATTAATTTCTGGAAATTTGCTTTCACCTTGGCTTCTAACGGTATTGGTATTCTACGGAAAGGCTGTGATACTGGAGTAACCGAGCTGTCTATGGGAAAATCAACGACTACATTTTTAAATTTTGGAAATGGCTCTATATAGTTTATATTGAGACCAACTTCCAGGACCCCTATTGCTAAAGCTGTAGTCTTTCCCAGTGTGTCGTTTGTACCTCCTTCGATAACGTCAAAAGTTCCGTTTTCCTGAATGTTACCCTGTTGAATTTGTGCTTGAAAAGATCCAATAGCTTCTAGAGGAATATTACTTGCTTACGCCAGAAATACTTCATCAGGGTTCTTTATCTGGTTCCAAACTTGCACGTTATTCTTTTTCGAATATGCCCATGTATTATCCGATATCGAATTGCTTGTGCTTCCTGAAACATTGTCCCAATAGTGCAAGGAGTTTCGGTTTCATCATCGATGTGGAAGACATACTCATTGCCTTGATCATCTGGCGGAGGAGACGAGGACGGCTCAATATAATTGAAAGTTTCTCGTCTCTCAGCCGGGGGCTACCTGAATGTAGTCCTAAGCTTGAACATTGGCTCGTAAAAGCCACGAGACTGTTTAAGATAATGGACCATTTTCCCACATCTCAATCATTTTTTTCCCAATGCCGGACAAAAAAAGTCTTGGCTTCTATGTGTATATGCTCCGCATCTACCACAGTTTGTCAAACTTCGTTTTTTGTTTTTATAATTTGAGGCGGTAGGGACTTCATTTATTTCGTGGGAAGTTCTGGACTCTGTAAATTCTTGCAACTCGCGATCAATCGATTCAAGAGCATTAGCTTCAGAAACGATTGATTCTAACGTAACATTATCCCCCAAAAACAATATTTTCTTCCATAACTCATGTGAACTACATTTCTCTACTATTTGATCGATAAAATGTTCATCAATACTAATAAACTTACTTTTATTTGATTGTATTCTTAGCCTAACTGAAAATTTATCAAACTTTTCATCTGACTCTTGTTTAATTTTTCCAAATGAGTACCTATCATAAAATTTGCTCTGTTTTGGTTCAAAATATTCTTCTAGCTTACGAATGGCGACCTCAAAAACAACACCTTCATCGCTTGGTTCATCTATTTGAGCCCCTGGGATGTTTTAGTAGAGTTCTTGAAGTAAAAGTCCACCTGCACGCAGTATTATGGCTCTTTTTTCCTTCGGGTCTTCCACACTAAGAGCTTCCAAATAGAGCTCGTAACCTCTCATCCACTTTTCCCATCTCAATCCAACCGAACTTTGGTCTCCATCGCAGTCAAATGGCTCGAGAACCGGTAAACCACTCATTGTTGCCTAAAATTCCAACAGATATAACTATTTTAATACCCCCTCTCTAGCCTTAGGAAATATATCGGTTTATCAAGTGGAGAAACAAAATTATTTTTTTCTCACCGGTTTTTTTTAACCCTGAAAGGTTTTCTGTGGTTTTGAAACCACCCTTCGGTTTTCCGAGTCACTAACCCATGAAGCTTTCTAAACCATTAGCTTTTTTTCCATGATTTTCAAACCACACCTTTTCTGGGTCATTAACCCATAATGGTTTTCAAACCATACTTTCCTTTTTCAAATCTGGTTTCTAAACCCTTTGTATTTTTTACTTTCTCTTCCTACTTGAATCAACAGATATTCATTTTTTGTAAAAGTGAATAGGTACATAAAAATGTATCATGTAATTTTCCTTCATCTTTCTTTGTTTTTTTTTTCTTCATGTAATATTTGGTTATTAATTTTCCATCCGAGCCCACCGCTGTACTTATTACTAGATACTTACTTTTTCTTCCCACCTAATATATTTCTACAATATTCACACTTAATACACTATTTTTTTCCCACAATATAATTCTCACTGTAAACATTTTCCTCGTCGCTAAATGTAGTATCGTCCAACTACCACTAATGTTATCCAACACAGTTTAAAGGTAGGTAGCGTTCCTTTATTCATTATCGAAATATAGTACATATTGATTTGTGTGATTTTTTCAGAAATAAACTACTAAATGGGGAGTTGGCACAGGTGGTTGTGGTGGCTTATGACTGAGAGGTCCTAGGTTCCGAACTCCGAAGGGATATATATTTCTCTTTGTCATGTTGAGAAATGGCTGAGCCACGTTTTATGGTTAACGGATCAGCGACTAAAGATGCTGATCGTGAGGTATGGCGTAAGGAGTTAGTAAGAAGGCTTACTTACTGAAAGAATTCGATCGAAAACTATGGCGTTCGCTACGGAATACCATTGATGATATGTTCTACTACTATTGAGAACTACTGGCTACATTTTCTCAATTCATTCCTCTGATGAAGTATTCAAAATAAATTGAATTTTTAGTTTTATTTCAAGATTCATTTCATGAGGTGCTTAGAATAAAATAGAATATAATAGAATTTATTCTATAAGCCAACAATATGTCGGATAGAAGATGCTGCCAAAATATACATAATAATAAATATACAAACAATATTGAATAGAAATGAAACCTGCTTAACATAATCTATGAGCATCACAACAAATAATAAACCACACAGGGAATAAACTTCAGTGTAACTTCACCTGAAAAAAAATAATCATTTTCTTGACAGAAATTTAGTTCTTTGCGAACTATTCTATCAACCTTCACGGTTGACACCCAAACAATTATATAGGCGATATTTGAGTTGAATGATGCCATTATACATGTTTATCAGATAGATCCAAATCTTTTTTCAAGTTATTTATAGCAATCAATGAAGGATATCCTTGAGAACTACCATGGTTTTTGACATTGAACAGTCATTATGACGGTTGAGAACGAGTTTGGGGATACAAATTGAAAGACATACTCAAGAATATGAACAATTGAATACAACTGCAGAAAAAATAATATTTTCAAATGCGTTAGCCTCGGAAGTAATGAACTTGTTCAACTGTGATTATTCCCTTCCACAGTATACTGTTCAATTTCAGATTCACCCAAATGAAACAGACGAAGATATGCATTTATATATCTCACTTTCAAAACACCTGTGGTTATCCATCAGTTAAGTATGACGAGTATAGATTTTTCGTTTTTGTGAAATCTACCCCCAACAATTAGACTATATTGAATTGACTCTTTGCCAAAACTACTCCACCAAAATACGAAAACAATATGTAAAATCCCAACTCTCTCGTGCCGACCTAGAAAATCGTATTGTTCCTCCTCCACAATCGAGCTCACGAACTAAACTTTTGCGCGCGCAGTTTTCCAAACGAGGGAGTAATTTTCCCAATCCACATCGAGTCACCTTTGTACGCTATGGATTCGCATACGTTAAAATGTTTTTCGCCATCTAGGCTTCACAAACCGCTGTGATAATAGACTAATCATTCCGCAAGAGCATAATTTAAGTTTAAAATCAAGTGTCAGTGGTTCTTTCAGCAGCACTATAGAAAGCTTCACCGCAAGTTTTGCCTTACAAATGCCTTATATTTCGTTTTCAACGAATTGTCAACGCCTGAAGATTTTTTACACGCTTAACGGGGTATTGTTGTAGTAATTTTACGAATTTTGTTCAACGTAATTTTGAATTAGCATATCATATCCCCTCCCAGATGTTCTTTCAAGGAGTTCACCGGTTCTAGTGGAGGAATCAATTTGTTTTCTTTTGATGTGAGGAGTGAACATGCAGTGGTGTTTTGGAGATTGTTATACTTGACATTTTCTTCAAATTAGCTGCTATGCCAGTGAGAAGAGGACTTGTGGCACCACGTACTACACTTATTGAAACAATTATAAGGAAATTTGACACAGACAGTAAGTTTCTGCAATATTAAACATTCATTCAACTTGTTGCAATTGCATACGCACAACAACAATATTTTCACACGAAGAAAATGCCTGCAGGTGTAACATTCACCTTGGAGGTTGAAAAAGTTTCCATACATTTGTGGAAAGTATCGAATGAAATAATAACAATATGTCTTGAAACGTACTAGTTCAACATATCCAAGTTATAGATAAACGATGGGATTGGAACCTGGAAACCTGTATTGGAACTGGAACTTTTTTTTGACTATACGTTCGCAAAGGAAATCGAATTGGAAGTGTTCTGAGGTTCACCAAATAAAAGGTCGAAATGTCGACAATAGCCCAGTTTTATTTTCTGTTCTATCGAACCTATTTATTGCAATAAAATCAATCTTGGCCCTCAAAGCTTGCCTCCAAGATCTTGCGTGAAACATGTAAGTCGTTTTCGTTGATGCAATGTTTCGAAATATCATATATTTTCATAAATTTGGGATATTGTGTTTCCAAGTTATGCCTTTAATTCAATTTATCTTGCGGAAGTCTAAGCTTGAATCACATTTTTTCTTGATTACTTAAACATAATGCCAAATGATAGTAGTTATTTCAGAAACAGAAATGTAATTTTTGTAGATCATTCATATTTTCAAAATTATTTTAAGACCTCAACTTCCATTTTCTGTTTAATCTTCTGCGGTCAACTCTACTTTGAAGTTAGATCAGCTCTATTTCAACATTTGAGTAGAACTGACAAACAGAAATCTGCACCTTTCAACCCTCCAGAGAAGAAAACTTTATAGTTCATTGTCAAGTAAACGGAAACATCAACATTATAGAGTAGATGGTGTAATGAAAGCGCTTCCAGTCCTTTTCATGCAGGCATTGGCCTATCTATTACCAGTGGTATCAGTTGTTGAAGGCGAAAAGTACTGTGACACAGTGGTTCAATGGAAACGTTGATTTTTCGTCACGACCAAATCTTCTGATTGTAACCTGGTTGAGTGTTGTCTCATTCATACTGCATGAGCCAATAGCTATTTTCCACCTCTGTATATCAATAATTCGAAACAATCATAATGCAGGTTCGGGAGGCTGCATTGTTAGATTCATCGTCTTTCTTTCATTTTATATCGAAGTTATCTTCATCATCGGTATCGATAATTTCATACAATGTTTCATTAGTAATAGATTCATCTAGCTCATCATTCTCGCTTGATGAAATACCTGACTCAGAATCAGATTCGACGTCCTCTATAGAATAATCTCCATTGTAAGTGAGCCTCTTTCAGAATTCCTCATTATCCATAGATAGAATTCAAATAGAAAATATTGGTTAGGATTATTTTTTTTTGCTATTATTCCACTCACGTCTATGCTACTTGAGTGTATTTCGGCTATGCTGTAAGTATCTGAATGATTTTTCTACTGAGTAACGAAAAATAAAAAAATTACCTACCCTTTATATTTGTCTCATCATCGGAGTCAAACTCAAGATGTATGAGCCTCTGAAGAAGCTAACGACGGCCTTGAAACCCGAACCAAAGTAGTGGTTCTAGTTTTCTGCTAGTCATAAGCTGTTTGTCATTCAATGGTAGGTGAAGACAGTGTTTTTTAAAAAATGCGCGAGAATTCATCGTTAATTCCAAGAATAAAATCCACCAGAAGATTGTTCTAAAGAACGTACCATGAACTACAACGTACGTACCATGAACTACAACATACTACGAATAGTACGAATTCAAGCAGAAAATTTCGTCAATATCACAATAAAATTATTTTATATTTCACTTGGCAAACTATATAAAATTTCGACTCATCTTTTACCAATCGAAACATAATGCCTTTATTATTTTTGTGATTTGTACGATTATTTCATGTGTAACAGGTGCAAGGCAGCCTGTAAAAAGTCCGTAAAATAGTGTTGAAGTCAACAAACGCAGATATTGGTTTGTACACAGCGCGTAAATATTTTTATCCACGACTATCATATAATATATCCATTATACGTCTGTTTTATCGACCTTAATGATACCCAATAGGGATTAATGAGTCATTAATCACTGCCGTCAGATGTTTCCTTGATTCTGCTATAATATTATATTGTTTCGATGTTAATTCTATCTCTGCGATCAACTTAGCCAATCGTTCAAATATTACGAATTATCAATAACTATGAATGGAGATTTCGTGATATTTATCATTTTGTTAGATCATATAGGTTATATTTGTTGGGCTAAATACTCATAAGTGTTAATTATTATATCTTACGATTAATATAATTTTTGATAACTATGTACTCTCTATGAATGAACAGTAATCGTATGAAATATTTGTTAGAATAAAATAACAATATTTTCAAAAATATGTAACATGCATGAAATATGACAAAATTGTCCAACAAAAAACTTCAACAAAAATTTTAATAAGTCGTGGATGAAGTATATAACTCTCGCGTATAATGGCTATTATTATCTCAGTGATTCAGGCCATTCGCCTACGATTCATCGCTGTAAACTTCAAATCGTATATAAAAGCCATCGTTATACGCTTGTTAAATATTATACAATTGCACGATACGACTTGTTCCAGTTTCAAGTGTTTTCTCTCTCGAATGCATACTGTGTAAAATTGGTCCAAAAAATCTGTTACTGCTTCTCGGTCTGTCGGTCTCTATAAAGCTTCTCTCAAGAAGGAATGTCCGTACTTAAGGAAGGAATCAAAGCGATTCATGGCTGTTTTGCCAATCTCTCCAGGTGAAAATATCACAGGAAACTGTATGAGTATATTCTGATTATAAATTTCCGTGAAGAATTGGTCAGTAAATTTGAAACCCTCTGGGAGGTGCTACTGCGTATACGGCATATGCATTCTGGAAACGTAGTAGGCGCTTTCTTGAATAAACGACTACTGAAAAATGCAACCTGCCTTCTCTTCGTTGTTTCCAGTTTATACCTTCCCATATCATATTTACACCGTAGGAGACACGATTTCAGTTTTTTCCTGTCATATATCACAGAAATTGAAATGAGTTCAAACTGATGAATCAGTTCCCTTCATATAATTCACAGACCAAAAACTTATCAACCTCTAGGTTGCAATCGTCCAAGAAATTGTTATTGAATCACCTCGAAATTCCTCAAACTAGTTGCTTCACATAAATGTGCAATGCGTGTATTGATTCTCGAAGCGAACATTGCGCATACCATTTCAATGAGAAAATAAAGATTGTGAGCCGTCATATTGTCTTGACACTCCATGTTGAAATTTTGTTTGTGTAATTTTGGTGACATGGAAAGAATCAAATAGTTTTTTTTCGTGAGAAGATTGCACGGAAGATTCACATATTGGAACGAATGAAGAATTATCAAATTTTTCTCCGCAAATTCAGATTGAGTACTGGTTTTATGTCAATCAGTCGGTAGCCCTGCCCTTAGTATCAATAAATAATTTGATGATTTCTAATATAATATTCGCCATAATTCTGGATGGGACTGACGCGATGTCCAAAATCGTGGTCGATATCATTTTTAAAAACACTTGAACATAATTTACTTCTGGATATAAGCAACACCTCGGTAAAATAACCTAGACAAAATATGTACAAGATTGGAGGAATATGTTTCAACCCCGTGATGATACACTGAATGTATGTCGTAATGATATGCTTATCAAGCTTCATGCATGAAAGAGCCCTTTTATATTGAATTCTCTTCTGAATGGTGCTCGTTTAAATAATAGTAGTTAAAGTGATTTATGGTATTCTATACCGAACACTATCGAATTGGAGCAAAGGATCTATTACAAGCTCCCTACGCTATTGCTTAGAAGCAGCATGGTTATTCGCGGACCCGCGTCAACAATGAAACGTGACAGAGTCATATCTCGATGAGACAGAATGATATTCTTGAGAGAAAAATCCCTACTTCAATTCAATATCCATGACATATCAAGGGTAACCATCCACCTAATGAACTCAGTGATCAAATAGTAGTGGGGACGTTAGTGAAACCAACCTTACACTTTTTCCTGACGGATTAAGCCCTTGCACACTGATGGTACATGACCAAAAGTAACTTTCAAGAAGAATTGGATGGTCTCGTTGGATTCAGCATCCTTCAAAGTGTTGGAACACACAATTGGTTTTCCCCTTCCTCCACCTTTGTGCGCCAGGGCCGGGAATAGGTAATATATGGTGGGGCTCCAGTGCGTTAAAATGATATTTCATGTTCAACATATCCCTGAGCTTCGATTCAGGGATCAATGTTGGGATTTGATTTGATCCCGGCTTTGGAACCACCTGATACTTCTCATTTTCACTTTTGGAGCGTGTCGAATTGCTAGTGCGCCTCTGGTATTTTATGTACGTATGCTACCTCCTTGAACAAGAACAAAAAATACAAAGAACAAATGAATGAGTTTAATTTCCAGCATAATTTTGAATCTACTAGAAATTAATAACAATTTCGTATGATGAAGCTGAACTCATAAATTGTATTCATTTCAAATTCATAACAAAAACATGTGATATTTTCACAGAAACATGATAAACTATATTTCAGTTGAAGGAGACAAGGTCGTAACTCCGATATAAGAGCAAAAACACACAACACAATCTACAACCTCTTCGTGACACTTGCAATTGCAAACATAAGCCACATTGCATCCACAACCAATGATTGAAACATTGTCCACTTTAGTGGGAGCTGTAGTGGTCCATACTTGCACTCACATATCTGCCCAAATTTTGCAGTCTCATTCAGCAGGAGATGGGCGTACTGGTGTCGGCTGAATTAACTGCCCCCAAACTTGAGCCATATATGACGCACCTTTTTTACACTGGTTCAGAGCATCCGCTGTATGGGCAGCAACCTTTGCGACAATAGTTGAGCGATGCGTATCTCTTCCTTCAAATGATATAAAAAATCACAGCTCTTTTCCTTATAATCTCATCCACTTCCGGGCGTCATTTCAAATAACGAAATTCATTACTCCAGGGTAATACATTGCAATAATAAATTTTTCAAGTACTTCTCTAGCACCGTGAACGTTTTCGTCCCCATGCAGTGCTTGCTATGCTCCAGGAATCTTCCACGCATTGTTTTTACCAGCGGTGTATATTGCCTCAATATTGTCACATCTGGTAAAGGTGTGGAAGCAAGGTAGAGCAACACTTTTCTCAGGCCTTAGAAATGTAAAAAAAAGATTGATTGAAGCAATGTTAGTGAAAAAGTAAATTCAATAGTGCCTGCGTGTGTTACCCAATATTCTGGTCAGCCCATGCACTGAACGAGTGCATACCTTCTTCAACGGATACTCTGAACCAGAGCACAATACATGTGTCATACATGGCCCAAGTTTGGGGGCAGTTACTCCAGCCGACACAAGTACAAGTACTTCCGTCTCCTGCTGACTGGGGCTGGATAGTTCAAGGATATAGTTGGGTTCAAATATGACCAATACAGCTCCCATCGAAGTGGACAATATGTCAATTTTTGGTTGTGGATGCAAAGTGGCTTGTGAAGGCAATTGCAAGTGTCGCAAAGAAGATGTGGATTACGTTGTGGGTCTGTGCTTTTGTATCTACGTTTCGCCCTCAGCTGAATAGTTTAGGATATAATCGATTCTATTTACGAGATCTCCTTCAATTCAATTTGAATGTAGCTTATCATATTCTTGTGAATAAGTCACATGTTTTTGTTGGAAATTTCAAATGAATACAATGCATAATTTCAACTTCATCATACTAGAAAAACAGTTATGTTAGAAATTGAATTCTTTCATTTGTGTTCTGGTTCACGAAGGCAGCATACGCAAATAAAATACCAGGCGCACTCCTCGTTGGAATACGCCTCTCTTCAAAATTGAGAGAGCAAGAAGAGGGTGGTACAAAGGACGATGGGTGTCAGGTGGTACCAAAGACAAGATTTACATATTGATATCTTGATCAAAACTCCTTGGGACATGTTTGACATGGAAAATCACTTTGAAGCAACAAAACCCCACCCTGCATTACCAATACCCGCCCCTGGCGCACATGGTGTGTTCCTTCATTTCGAAGTGTGCTGAATGTAACTAGACCAGTTCATCGTCGGACGCTTATTTCTCATTCTACGTGCTGATATAAGTTGAATTGCGGAGTTCGCACTTGCGAAGTAGAAGACTACCCCACCCACGCCGTCTGACAGTCCTGATATTTCCACTATAGAGTCGATCTGGTTTTGTGGTACTCGAACAGAAAAGACAGAGGCTAATTTCTGTAGGATCGCAAAAGCAGGTGAAATGCCTCGGACTCGGCCTCGGACATACACTAATTCAGAGCAGTTTCATAATTGATGTGAAATAATCGAACAATTTGGATAAACCCTGCATTGATCATGACCTCTTTTCATACGTACTATTCTGGAATATTGTTTGCACCCTGGAAATAACACTCCGTTTCGAGAACGACGACATATGTGACCCAGAGAAATAAATTGAAGTCATTCCATCTGGTCAATCATCAGCAGAACAATTACCCTAAAACCAAACTGATAATTATTGTACTCAGTATTACTACTTTTCTTCGGGTTCGAGGGCCGTCGTTCTTTGAAATTTCTTCCTGACGTTTCGCTAGCGCGAGTTTCTAGCTTTTTCAGAGGCTCACTTATCGTGACTATTATTCCGATGACTGTCTGTTCGGTTTATTACCACTCTGGACAAGTCTAAGCGTTGGACGGCTGATCTTCTAGTCTTGTTCAAGTTGTCAAACCTCACTTTGTGGTTTTCACTCACACTGTCCCGTTCATTTCTCATTTTTGAGTAAGATATGCCATCCAATTTGTTTCAATCTTCAGGTTTTATTCGATTGCTAAGCTCTAGTTGTATCTTCAGCAAGGCATTGTCCGTTTCTTTTAGCTGGCTTCTTGTTGATGTATTCGTTCTCGTAGAAAGGCTTTTTCACTCCTCGAATTGATTAGATTTGCCTGAGATAATTTGAGAGTCTGTTTCAGCTTTAAAAGGGTTGTATGATGTTGAAGTCCGACAGCGGCATAGAAAAGTCAACGTCTCCAGTAGGTGTGCTTTCCGTTTCCCACATTTATCAAGTTGGTTGCATAGTCTCCATATTTCCTCCCCGTAGAGGTTTTTGACAAAAAATAGCTAAGGCTTTCACGGCCGAAGTTTTCAGTATTACTACTTTTCTTCGGGTTTGAGGGCCGTCGTTCTTTGGAATTCGTTTCTGACGTTCATCTAGCGCTAGCTTCTTCGGAGGTTCATTCATCTTGACTATTATTCCGATAACTGTAAGTCATACGGAATAAAACCTGAATATTGAAACAAATTGGATGGCATATCTTACTCAAAAGTGGGAAATGAACGGGACAGAGTGAGTGAAAACCACAAAGTGAGGTTTGAAAAACTGAACAAGACTGGACGTTCAGCTGTCCCACGTTTAAACTTGCCCAGAGTGGTAATAAACCGAACAGACAGTCATCGGATTGATAGCCAAGTTGAGTGAGTCTCTGAAGAAGCCTTCAAACCCGAAGAAAAGTAGTAATACTGAAAACCTCGGCCACGAAAGCCTTAACTATTTTGTCATTATTGCACTCGTCGCGAGTTCCGCCAACAAGGTTAGCATCTTCAGGAGAAGAAAACTGAAACCGAATCTCATGTATATTTTTTCATATACTTACTACAATATAAGGTAGTGCAAAAACTACCAGTAGAGTTTTTATTGAGTTGGTCTGTACTTCGTCTGCTAACTACTAAAAATTATTCTAATTGATTTTTTAACATCGAACTAAAAAACGGGCAAATAATTTTCTCATCGAGTAGCCTCTTCTCATGCATATCCTTAATCAGTTTCAGATTGCTTTCAGCATTTCTGTGATCATTGTACAGAGTTTGTGAATTAATAAGATTCTTTATCATCACCAGACCTACTCATTCATCTCTTGTTAATTTTTTAAGATTTTTATTTTCATCGGCAGACGTTAACTTCGATTGCCAAAAATTTCAATATCCGTAATACAATTAAAATTGATAACCGAACAGATTAGAGATCGAATGTCAAGTAAATACTCTTTCCCTCAATAATGATCTGGGATATGATCTGGTTATCAACCAATCTGCTGATATATTAGATTTTTCCCGAGTGGGATCTAAAACGAGACTTCCCGAGTGGGATCTAAAACGAGACTTTTCATTCAGTTGTCTTCACCCTACCAATGACATCATTTGAAATCTAACAATGAGGTGTTATTTTTCAGCATATATGGTCATTCAGTAGTTAAGTAGTTCTAGAGGAAACAAGTTCAGAACAATTATCAGCTGAGAATCTAAAGTTGCGCTTGTTTCACTTTCAGTAACATTCATCATCGTGTAGGTAGTACGGGTGTTATGTGAGACCAAAACCAATGGACTTGTTATTGTTAGAAGAAACTTGTTTATCCCGCGTTGACAGAAATTCTTGAAAATAATGAGCGTTGCAGTGCGGATGACTTGAGATTTCAGCAAGATGGGGCACCTCCTCACTATTTCTTTACGGTTCGTCAGTTTATCTAAATCTTAATGAATCCTTTCCTGGGAGATGGATCGGCGGAAGAGGAGCAGTGGAGCGGCCTGCAAGGTCACAGATTCAAGCCCGTTGGATTGTTTTCTCTGGGGTCACTCGAAGTGTATCATCTATAAAACTCAGCCAGATTCTTTGATTGATTCACGTCAACAAATCGTTGATGAATGTTGGAATATTACACCTGTAATGCTTCGGCACGTCCGCAATTGTTTTGAACAAAACCTCTATTACTGCATGCAAGTAGGGGGCCAACATTTTGAACACTTGTTGAAATAAAAAGTGTAATAGTAGCCATATTTTTTTATTCTCATTTTTCTTGAACACCCCTGTCCCTTCTATGTATCAAACACTTCGAAAAATTTAGATTCTTCTCAATTCATCACCATGAAAACATTTCTCACAATTCAAGTTGAAACTTGATAGGAACTAATGGCAATGTTGACTTCTTCTTCTTCTATTTCTTCATTTAACTTCGGCATATTTCCGCTACCAAGGTCATTCACCGACGCCGGTGAGCACACGCAATGTTGACTTGTTAGTACATCATCAATGATTTCTCGAGGACTACTGCATCAAATTAAAAAAACAAAAAGAGTCGGAAAGGGAATTCGTAACTCTCAAAATTCGGTATCATATGCACCCTGATCGAAGTGATGAACGATGTTGGTAGGTTGTGTACCGCCCCTATATTTTTTGTTCTCATTTGTCTTTCAATTATCGCTTAATTGATCCCTTGATACGTTCATGTCACTGGCTAATATTGTTAACACTAAGTGTGTCAAGCGGTAAACGCCGAATGGACGAAAGCGTCAAATGAGCGGCAATCATAATATTTGGAAAAGTGATTTGAGAGCAATCGTGAAAGAAACTAGAACAACGCAGCTCAGAAGTAAAAGCGTTACAAGGAAGAAAACTCCTTTCTCAACGACCGGCAACGTCTGGTCGAACCATTTGATATTTTTTTCCGCAACTAGGTCACTTTGAACCTTCCCCCCCAAACTGAAGGTCATCGAAGCTCAAGAGGCATATCTTTTTTTTTGCGAATGCTACAATGATTTCATGATTGTTAGTGATAAACTGTACTTCAATTTTTAAAACTAAAAACAGTGCCTGATTCGTTTAAGGGTCGCAGTGAGCATCAAAATTCCCGAAATATTTGGGAGCTTACGCAATTAGGTCTTCTCTACAATAAATTCAAATGAAATTTTTGGAGTACAGGGCCATTTTGTGACGAAACTTTACTATTTTCACATGAAATTTCTGTTAATTGTAATTTTTTTGGAAATTTATATGCTCACTGCGACAGAAGTATTACCCGTTTTCGATTTAGTTTACTTTTAGTCATGTGTTTGGCGCTCGTGTTTCGCTCAATTCATGCTGTCTAGAGTTCTTGAATAATAAATAGTTCCATTCGAGAAGGAGTTGCAATAATTCAATGACGAAACTATTCACGCCCGTATTTACACAACTATAGGGATCACAACAGTAGGTACACAACATATTGATATTCCGTTCATGAAAAGATTGAATATGGGAACAAAGAATATATAGGTATGTGCCTCACGACGAAGTTGTTGCACTCATTACAAACTGTTCTGCTTTCTGACAGTTATATCTTTGAGAATTTGACAAATATTTTCATTAATCTACGTTGTTTAGTGAGAAATATGATCTTTTCCCGTTCGGAAATAGATATGAAAGAAATTAAAATTCAGAAGCTTCTGCGGAACTCACTAGATTTAAGATACTTGTATAGATGACAGAAATTGCACCACTTTTCCAGTTCACTGGGGCTCTCAATCTTTTGCGCACAGCCGTTCTTCAATCCAACCTGCCTTCGTTAAACTCCGCCAATGACACCTCCCCCTAATTAACCGTTATGCCGTTCAAATGATATTTTCAAACGTCACGAGAGCAAGGTCTCCCTTACGTTTCTGTGTCAACCTCGCCGTGCATCGTGCTTTTGTTTTAATATAATGACATACCTCCTAGCTTTCATAACGCGATATGATGTAACCATTCCCTACAATGTCGTCCACTGGGTTGAATCGATGTTGAACCTTTCCATGCACGATTGCTGATGTAACAGAATGTTCTTTACCTTTGCGGTGATTTTAAAGCATGAAATTTTCTGTTGACTCGTCTTTCTATCATGCGATAAGGCACCTTTTATCAAATATTCTTCTCGAAATTAGGGTCGACTCGACGACTCATAATGGAAGAACATTCATCATCCGTTGGATAGCTGACTTCGCAAGAATGACGAATTGCAGCAGCGCTAACTGAATGTGTGGAACGCAAGTGGGTCGAATGTCAACCGTCTTTTGAAGAGTAGTTGAGTTCAACTGAGAGGAGGATTATTTGTACTTTTTAGGCTTTCCATTTACCATCCTACAAAAAAGATATTGCAATACAACATCCTACTGCATCAAAAAGACTATATTGGGTTGAGTCCCTCACCCCGTTCAAAATTTCCCTGAAAGTATTGAACTTGAATTAAAAAGCAGCAAATGATTCTCAGAAACTTTCAAACAATGATATAAAGTGGTAAGTGTTTAATTTCGAGAAATAGAAAAAAAATAAAGATAATCAGAACAAATCAAACAAAAAAATCAAGTAGCTCGCGTGCCAATCAATGTCCTGATAGCTCAAACTTCTATTATCTCCGATGCTACTCAATCAAAGTCACGCACCAAATAATGAAGTAATACACCATACCTTTCAGGAGCAACGTATTGATAGTTTCAATATTTTTTAAGTTTCTCTGGAAGAACACTATATTTAAAAACTAAATCAGTAACAAGTAAATTTATCATTCAAAGGAATGAAGGTTGTTGGCCAGTCTGTGAAAAAAAAAATATCACCATACATTTTTCAATATTGGCGAGTCTTCATAATTTTTTTAATAATACAGTTTATAATTACACAGCTTTTGAAAGAATTGTAATCATTACGTTTACCTGTCAGTACTTAGGATACTATGATAATATAAATGGTATAACTCAGGTAAGGAATTTTAAAGCTTGCGCAAATTGTTTTAAAAATGATCACTTTTCGAAAGATCGAGACAATTCATTTGTTTTCAAGAAATGTTCGAGAAAACTCAATACATTAGGTATTACAAAGAAAAATCCGAAAACTCAGAGTAGCCCACATAATCAAAGAATGATACAATTCAAAAATCAGTCACTAACATTTTCTAAGAGAAATCACAATATTCTTTTTGCAACTGTGAAGGTTGTAGTATTCTACTAATTCAAAAATCCCCATCAATATCGAGCTATTCTTC
Organism: Zygogramma bicolorata; assembly: GCA_032362365.1. Classification (NCBI taxonomy): domain Eukaryota; kingdom Metazoa; phylum Arthropoda; class Insecta; order Coleoptera; family Chrysomelidae; genus Zygogramma; species Zygogramma bicolorata. Next base: position 601,023 of record JAVJAQ010006030.1, on the reverse strand, counting down.
ACAGCTGTTTTCACTCGAATGTTATGAATCGAAAATTGTTTTATATTTTACAGCTTTTTTCTTCAAAAATCGGTCTTTTCTGAACATCATCTGTTTTTCAAAAGATAGTTGCAACTATCAAGTCGTATATTATTTCATACACATTAACTGATATTTCTTTGCTAATAACAGATAAAATTACGAATGATCTTCTTGTATTTTCAATCAACATTGATAGTCTCAATATTCCTCAAGATATCACTTTAGCTGATGATACCTTCAACTAGGTTCAATTTATATGTTGAATGGTGCTTCCATTTTTGGCAATTAATATGCGTTGGACAAATCATTCTTAATGATGAAACAATCTTCCAAAAAACCAAATTGGGTTGGATTTCAGCTGTTCTAATATTTTTCACATCAATAATTCAATTGGCAATATTTCAATTGAGAATCGAATTAATTTTCAATAAGAAATATTTTGGAGACAAGAAGGATATCAGTCAATAATTTCTCATCTTTCGAAGAAAGAAACTGAATGTGAAGAACAATTTCAGCAAACAACATCCCGAGACGAATTAGGTAGATTTATAGTGACTTTGCCTATCAAGGGAAATATACAATAGCTTGGAAATTCATTTGATGCTGCAATCAAAACAATTTTATTCTTTAGAGAAAAAACTTAATCTTAACCAATAATCTCAATGCGCAACTGTGTACCTGTGAACAACTTAATCATATGGACAAGATAGACATTTCAAATGATAACGAAAAAATTATCTAATTTCAGTTGCCTCATGATGTAGTGATAAAATCAAGCAGTACCACTGAACCTCGTGTATTCTTTGATGGCTTTGTCAAAATCAACACTGCAATTTCACTCAATGTTTCAAAAGTTGGACCAATAATTCAGGATGATATGTTTGTGATATTGATAAGATTTGGAAGATACCAATTCGTTGTAATAGCAGACATCGAAAAAATGTACCATATGGTAATGATTCAACCAACTCAACGAATTCTTCAGCGAATTATAAGGTTCTCCTATGGATCTGTATTCCAAATGGTTTGAGTTTTACAATCAATTACATGTTTTGAATGATGTAAAAAGTCGTAGACATACTCTTTTTATCATATACAATTTCTGCCTATGGTGCTTGCTGCTATCTTCTTTCTGTTGATTCTAAAAGCAATATTTCGACTTATTTATTATGTTCCGATTCTCGTGTATCACCTCTCGAACCAATTTCGTTGCCTAGATTAGAGCTTTGGGGTGCACTCTTTTCAATTCAAGCATCTCAAAAAGTGTTGGAAGCGATTGATATCAATATTCAAATTCATCAATGGATTGACTCCATGATCGTTATCTCATGGATTTTTACTGACCCAAACGTACTGAAAACATTTGTAGCCAATAGGACATCGGAAATCCAACATAACTCACGAATTGATCAATGGTATCATGTACCAAGTAAATATGAGGGCTTATTATCAGGTGGATTATATGCTTCTGAGTTAATCTCAAATTAATTTTGGTGGACAGTACTACATTGACTATCACAAAACAAAAAAGACTAGCCACAAACACCAAATTCCAATATACCTGATCCTTCGGAACATAAAAATAACAAAACAATTCTTATCACGCAGTCATAAGATTCAACAATTTTTGACGATTCTCTTCATTTACAAAATTGCCAGGAGCTATAGAGTTTTGCTAAAGAATCATTAAAAATACTAAGAAGAAGCGAACTCCAAAATTTTATTGATATTTTATGCAAATCAGTAAATAATATTGCATTTCCGAACTAACTGATTGATCTAAAAAACTCTAATTCTGTTTCATCAAAAAGCAACGTTCTATCGCTGAATACTTTTTCAAATGAAAATGGAGTTATGCAAGTACGTGGAAGACTAAATGATTCCAATTTTCCATATTCTAGAAAACATTCAATATAAGTTCCTGGTAACGGAAATTTCGCCAAACTTTCAATTAATCATGAATACAAAAGAATGTTACATACGGGTAATCAAGCTACTTTACCTTCAATCAGAAATCAATTTTGGATAATCAATGGAAGAAACACTGTTCGTGGTGTTTTGAGGAAATGCTTGATTTGTTTCAGTGGTAACCCTACGGAAGTAATAATATCAACTGGGTGATTTACCTCGGAAGACCGTTTTCAGTTCTAGCGTTCTTCTTAAGATTCAATGAAAATACTTAAAAGAAGCGAACCCCAAAATTTTATTGATATTTTATGCAAAGCAGTAAATAATATTGCATTTCCAAACTAACTGATTGAGCTGAAAAACTCTAATTCTGTTTCATAAAAAAGCAACGTTCTATCGCTGAATCCTTTTTCAAATGGAAATGGAGTTATGCAAGTAGTAGGAGGCCAAGAAAATTCCAATTTAGTATCGGAAATTTCGTCAAACTTTTAGTAAATTTTGAACACAAAAGAATGTTAGATGCGGCTAATCAAGCTACTTTAGCTTCAATCAGAAATCAATTTTGGATAATCAATGGAAGAAACACTGTTCCTGGTGTTTTGACGAAATGCTTGGATTGTCTTAGTGGTAACCCTACGGAAGTAATACTATCAACTGGGTGATTTGCCTCAGAAGACCGTTTTCAGTTACTGGAATCGATTTTGCAGACCCATTCCTCATCAAGTGCGGAACATTGCGAAATTGAAAAAAAGTTAAATTTTATACAGCCCATTCTTTGTATGTTTCATCACAGAAGCTGCTCATCTTGAGTCAGTAGGTGATTTATCAAGTGAATCATTTTTGAATTCTCTCAAAAAATTACATCACTACGGTGTGTTTGCTTGAGTATTTATAGCGACAGTGGTACCAATTTTGTAGGTGCATAATCAGCATTGAAAAATATAATAAAAAATATCATAAAATGTTCTGAGTATACCGACTAATTAACATCAATACAAAGTTGCATTTTTCTCCTCGAAAACGTATTTTTGGAGGTTCAACGAAAGTCTGTGTAAAATCGACTGAATTTTATCTAAAAATAATTCTTGGAAGAGATTCTTCAACCTTCGAAACATTTTACGCCCTCATCACTCAAATCGAAGCTGTTCTTAATTCTAGACCTCATATTCCACTCTATAAGGATGCTAAGGATTTCACTACCTTCACTCTTTATTTCCTCATTGACGAATC
>JAVJAQ010006030.1:547893-593483 GCA_032362365.1 Zygogramma bicolorata | reverse complement strand
GTGTATTATTAGAGTACGGGTGTAGATAATAGTATATTATGCAACGATCGTGTAATGATGGTTATTAATATATGAGCATAAACCGGGATACGAAACGAGCCGAAGGTGAGTTTCGTATGGTTTATGCGAGTGTATTAATAACCATTACATGAGAGTTGCATACGCTATTTTATCTGCACATAATAAATGATGAAGAACTAAAAATATTATAATATTAGGTATTTATATTGAACACAATAATAGTAGGTAATCAATCGTATTTCTTTGAAAAATTCTACAGAATTATAATTAATGGTTTAACCACGGAGAATACAACAATGAGAAGAAAAAAAAAGAAAAAAGGTCTTTGCCGAGGACTGGTATTGAACCCGGGACGTTTGAGATCATTGCCCGCGCCGCTGACCACTCGACCATGAAAGCACATTTGGCTTGAACGAAAATAACAACATGTGTTGCATTTGTCAAATGAGAAATATAATCCTTTCGATTATATTTTTTTCTTGTCTAAGACATCTGTGGAGGAGTCGCTGGTAATTCTTCTATATCACTGCTATAAGACATTTTCATTCGATTATCGAAAATTGACTGAATTCTTCAAAAATTCAATTCCTACTGTTTTTGACTTGACAAACGTCAAAATGCAAAACTTGCACATCATGCTTGATTGAAAAATATTGGGTTTCTATTGGTTGAAAATCTGTATCGTAATGAAAATCTGTATCGTAATGGATTTCATTATAAAACGGGTGGTGGGTATATAAGTGTATTATTAGAGTACGGGTGTAGATAATAGTATATTATGCAACGATCGTGTAATGATGGTTATTAATATATGAGCATAAACCGGGATACGAAACGAGCCGAAGGTGAGTTTCGTATGGTTTATGCGAGTGTATTAATAACCATTACATGAGAGTTGCATACGCTATTTTATCTACACCCAATAAATAATGAAGAACCAAAAATATTATAATATTAGGTATTTATATTGAACACAATAATAGTAGGTAATCAATCGTATTTCTTTGAAAAATTCTACAGAATTATAATTAATGGTATAACCACGGAAAATACAACAATGAGAAGAAAAAAAATGAAAAAAAGTCTTTGCCGAGATCTGGAATTGAACCCGGGACGTTTGTAATCACTGCCCGCGCCGCTGACCATTCGGCCATGAAAGCACATTCGATTTGAACGAAAATAACAACATATGTGTTGCATTTGTCGAATGAAAAATATAATCCTTTCGATTGTATTTTTTTCTTGTCTAAGACATCTGTGGAGGAGTCGCTGGTAATTCTTCTATATCACTGCTATAAGACATTTTCATTCGATTATCGAAAATTGACTGAATTCTTCAAAAATTCAATACCTACTGATTTTGACTTGACAAACGTCAAAATGCAGAGCTTGCACATCATGCTTGATTGAAAAATAATGGGTTTCTATTGGTTGAAAATCTGTATCGTAATGAAAATCTGTATCGTAATGGATTTCATTATAAAACGGGTGGTGGGCATATAAGTGTATTATTAGAGTACGGGTGTAGATAAATAATAATATACCATGTTCTCAAAACAGACCTAAAAGTGTAAAATACAGGTATCGTACAAAAAAGATTTCGTTCCACTTTCAACGTGGACTAAGGGAAAAAAATTATTCTTAAGCTGGATTTATAAACTTGCAGTTCATCGTTGGCTTTGGCGTTCGCGTTGGCGTTCCCAATTAAAAGCACAGAAACCCGTAAGATCATTTATATCTACCGTCGGTGTTGCCGTTCGCTGTTGGGCTGTCGTTCGACTTGGATAAACTTTAACTTTTGCCGTCGGTGGCTCGTAGCACAGTTCGTAGCATCGTAGCAAGTCTGAAGAGCCAATCGAAACGACTTTCAGCTGTCAAGTGGTTCACGTCATATGTAAAATTTTCTAGAAAGCTCAAAAACAAAAGGTGCTGCTCGTCTTTTCGGGATTACAGACCACCTTCAATAGAAATAAAAAATCCATAAAGAGGTGCAAACAAACAAAACGCGCAGTGACAACTCACTGTCAATTCACATGACACATTATATTGAGGTTATGATAATTTTCGTAACGGCCAACGACAAGTTTATAAATGGTGAATTTCGTTGCCAAGAATTGCTGACGACGGACGCCAGCGCGAACGCCAAAGCCAACGATGAACTGCATGTTTATAAATCCAGCTTAAATGTAATCACTGAAAGCGTGGGTACTTTTGACCTATATTTTAATATTTCTCATTCTAACTTCACAATGCATTCATTTAGGAATTCCTTTTTTCATTTTTGTCCATGTTGAAAGTAAATAGTGTTTTTATTTTGAATTTTTTCTAGCATAATTTTATTTCGAATAAGGAATCTGTCGAAGGAAAGTCTACTTTCATATTTCAAATTTACATCTGGGGATGTCGAGTTGGGAAATTGTCGAGGTTGGAGTTTATGCATTTTCTGTCACAACTCAAATGAATGAGCTTGAAAAGAAGTTGAAAACAAGCTTTCATTCAGAAGCACAAAGGAGAACGACAAATTTCCTCCAGATGTTTCTCATATGTTATTTTTTCTACAAACGTCAGTAAAAGTATAATTTGTGACACATGCTGTCAGTGTCTAAAATGCCATTTTATGACACTGGTGTTGAAAGTAAATCATTTTTAGATAAAATATAAAAACATAATTCAAAATGAAGGGTTTATTCAATTAAACGTACAATTAGTGAAACTACAATTATGATAAGGATCTCCAGGGCCAGTCTCATTGGTAGATGTAACAGAATTTATTTTGGTAAAGCTTGTACCAGGGCATCCGGGGCTTCTGCGAGAAATTTGTCGATTTGTTCCCTTGTCAATACTTTTGACTTTTTCGGTCAATATCCTTCACCCTTTCCCTTCAAAAAAGCCACAAGCTTGTGATATCTGCTTATTTCATGATTATTTATGTTCATCATCGACTTCAACATAAAGTAATTCGACCAAAGCGTTGACTATTTCCACATTTTGGACTTTTCTTCAAAGTATGCAAGGAGCACTTTTTCACTTGCCTCCCTGCCACTGACATTTTTCTGATCACACTATTTCAAGAAACGATCGTATAAAAACTCGTACTGTCGCTTTGACTTACTAGGCAATAATTCAAAAGCAGCTTTACTGGCAGCTTCTTCAATTTCCGGTATTAGAAAATCATTTTCTGGATCGAGGAACGAAGAAACGAGAAAAAATAATTCGTGATTTATTGACGTTAGTTGTCAACAAAAAAAAATCAACGAATTCTGTTTTTGATTACCTTAGCAACTTGTTTCATGAATAGATTAGATGGAATTGGATTCAAAACTGATAATCTCGAAGCTATCATTTTATCAATTAATTAATGTAAAATAGGTATGCGTTAATTTGGACTTTTGATGGTGTTTGTAGAAAAAATAGTGCATGATATACCTGCTAAAAGTGATTTTATTTTGTTTGAAGGGATGGAACACTCCGCCTTCGGCGTCGTTCCCTCCTCAAAAAATGAAATGTCACTTTCAGCACTCATATCATAAGTAACTATTTTGAGTAACAGAGTAAAAGTTTGCCGCACAGATTTTCAGTATGAAACTCTGAATACGTATTCTAGCGTTACAAAAGCTTTTGTATCTTTTACAGAAAATCATGTGACACACATAAAAAACGCTTATTCATTATAAGTGCATTCAAATGGAGGCGTCTCTTATTTTCCTTATTTTCCATTGAATTTTTATCACTCATTCATTATATTCGTCATGTTGAAATAATGAGTTTTGATGGAAATTTATCTGACCCCAGAACCGCTAGATGCCGATTTTGGATACAATCCGACCATCCGTCACAAAAGTCATCCATCATTTTGGAGCCAGTATCTTGAAATCTAAAATTATGATGAAAAAATCTCATCTTCGACCCCAAAAACTCGTATATACGAACTTTCGACGAGATCTTATTCACTATTTTATATTAACCAATTTCAGGAAAAAACTGGTCCCTGAAACGCCCGAATACCAATTTGGAAAATAAACAAATGGTGAACACCTGCCAAACTTCGAGTTAACTGGAAGTGGTTCACATTTGACCTGGAAGAATTGACATAGACACTCACAGAGCAGGTTATGTAATAAAACAAATAATACCTTCAACTACACGAGGCACTGATACCAGTGAGTTCCAGTTAATGCGTTTATTTTTTACTCCTAACATGTCACGGTGAAGTTTACTCTAACACCTGTACCTTTAGTTTCCTCGAGATTTCCTCGACTCCATCCGAACTAAAGCAAGAAATTTGGTATTCTCAGTTGACATAAGAGTCCTCTTGAGGGATTTCCTCAATGGAGTGGGGGTTTGAACTGTCAAACTTGAGGTACCTCGGGACCTACCTCAAGCACTCTTCAAGTGACTTAGCTGGCGTTGTTTGCGAACTATTTGATGTTACAAGGTATGATTTTGAAAATTTCATCGATTATGCGTAAGAAAATCCGTACAATTACCCGGACGACGATATTCACGTGAAAAGGGTTTGATTTCGCAAAAAAACAGTGCTTCATACAATACTATCATTCTCGTACATCATTTAATTCGCTCAAAATTCTCGCAGATCATTCACAAACTCTCGGAATCCGCAAAAAATCCTCACAAACGTCCCATTACTCCGCAGCGTTGAAAATGCTCACAAATTGAGTGATTTCTAATGACATAAATCCTCGAAATATAAGACGTCACTCTTCCACTCAACCAAGGCCAATCACCAATGCCGGTGAGCACACTTCCCCCAATTTTACCGAACCCTCTGCAACTTCCATGGACTCGGGACCGCCGGCTTAACGTCCCTTCCAAAGGACGGAATATCCTCTATATATCTTGTGCTCATTGATATGTTGCCTGCGAGCTATTACATGTTATTTTGCTGCAGTTGTATGGACTTCCGATTCGGTCCTTCACTGCATTAGGTTACCCATTCAAGTACTAATCGCGCTCGACGCTACTTAACTTCAGATATCGAATGACTGTCAGCCAATCTGAAGAGCTGGGCCGTGCCCTCAACAACTTAGATTTCGTGTTTGTAGATAGACAGATCAGAATTGTGACGTTTCAACAAGGTTGATGCCTCATTCGGTGGTTCCAATCTTGCTGTGGATTGATCTACAACTGTCAAACATCAAGAACCGGCTCTCTGAACACAAGATAAATTGTCGCCAAGGACAATCAGATACATCAGCAGCAGCAGAACACGCACTCGTAGAAGGCAATCACGTTATTGCAGTTGACGAAACTCAACAGGACTCAAGAGTCACTATCCCAGATTATACAGAGGGGAAATAGAGATTCACAAACATGAAGACAATTTCAACCGAGAAGAAAAAGGCATGAACATCAATAAAGTCTGGTTACCTGCACTAAAGAATACACGACTCAAACCAGCTAGTAGAAAACACGTCACCCCCATCTCAAATACACAGAACGTCCTGCACGAGAGCAAGTATATAAAGCGGACCAATATGTGAACGAAGTAGTATGTATTGGGAGAACGAGATCATGACGTCCGTTTCCTCGTAGACTTTGATAATGCCTACCACAGCTGTAGGCGAAACGTCAGGAATAAAAACCTGAACACCAATGCAAACAAAAACTGATAATACCACAGAATCACAGGATATTCTGGCATAAACTGCAATACAGCAAGAGAATAATAAAATTGATCCAGTAATTTTTTCGAGGATTTGCCAATGATCTCATAGCACTTAACACATTCATCTTTTTCACATTCACAAGTTATCAAAATTATGTAATTGAATTTACAAATAAATTTGGACAATAATTTCCATATCCGATTTTGAATGTCTACGAGATAGCCCACTTAATTCAATCTCGGTAACAAAATTTCTTCTCCTGAAGATGCTAACCTAGTTAGCGGAACAAACGTCCAATCCCATCGTTTACTATGTCATATACTGATTGACCTTTCAATATAATCTTTGACAGCGGACTGAATGGCATTGGTCATCTCCCACTATTTATATAATATCAAAAATTAGACAAGACTCATATCATGAACATCTTTGCTTTCAATCAACATGTGATTGTTATCAAATGAATGTTGGGTGCACTGAATTTTTCTGTCCCTCCGTATCGGATCCGAGCATATTTCTCCTTGAAGGGAGTAATTATACAGTTCGCCTGCTTCGACCATAATACTCCACAAATGATTTCGTAAATCGACTCTTCTATTTTTGCCAATTCAGTTTCCGAATTGCCTAGGATTTCTTGTAATTTGAAATGAGTTTTATATGGAACCGACCCTAGTTTCAGATTCAGTGTGAATTTTTGTCACCTGATGTGGTTTGGTTAACGAAAGGCAAGTCAAATGTGGGTGATCAGTCTGGTGATAAGGTAATTGATTCCTGTGAATAGTTTTCACGCCAAGAGTTCCAATCTCACCCCAAATCAATTTACATGTTTGTATCAATTCTGTTTTTTCTCAATGGTATTACCAGAGGACGATAGCTGTTACAAGCCATCAAAACGTCGTAATTGTACTCGTTTCATGTTTATTGAATACTTAGACAATGGAAAAGTAGATCCACTACTGGAATATCACAAATATGTAAGTATACTTTGATATTCGGATATTTCGGAAAAAAAACATCTGAATCTTTTTGTGCTAGAGTCAGTGTCCTATGCCTGGTTCGAATCAAGGTTAAGTTTTGAATAACAGATCTCACCAGTATTCATAGAGATCATTAAACTCAAAAGCAATTAAATATCACTCGCAATCGACACAAGTTTCGGTAACAAAGTATCAAATACAAATTGGACAAGAATCCGACTGTAATTTGAACTCAACCTTTGAAACATAGTCTAAATGGACTATTCAAGAATCACTATGAATGATTTTCCTTCAACAAGTCTTGATTGTTGTGGTATTAATAATGTAGATCAAGAGATATTTTCAAATTGTTCAGCCATTATATTGATTATAATAATTCTTGAATTTACACGACCTACTTTCTCTCAAAGAAGGTTCCGTGTTCCAAGTGATAACATTTTAGAAATTTCTGCAAATGAATGGAATTGTTTGAGGGAATATGTCATGTACTTAATCTGGGGAAAATAATAACTATCACCTAAAATATTAAAATTCATGCGAATAAGGAAGGGAGAAAAAAGTATCGGTCAGTGATAAAAATACTTATCTTGATTGAAAAAGAGGAATAATGGTGTCGGTAAATTTCAAGGTACACAAATATATTATCAAAAAATGTTGCTGTTTTGCATAACATTCACATCAAAAAATATATTCTATTTGAAATTCCGTGGTAATTAGTATTTATCATGCACGTGTGAAACACAATGTTGAAGTCAGTTGACGAAGCATGAGAATATTCAAAATATTTCCTTGAATTCAGTGTCACGTTCGTGTCGATTGCAGGAGTTTGTCTCCTTATAACAATCAATGGGGATAATAAGAACGTTGACTAATATTTATTACTAGCATTATATAATGTTTATCACATAATTATGAAAATAATCAGTTTTGGGATGACTCGAAATTAAACCAAGAGAGTTATAGTAAGGTGTGACTGACGTCAAAGGTGGTGGAAGACGAAACAAATATCTGCTATGAACACACTGAACAAGGTCCAAAGACTTGCCTGTCTGGGCATAACACTTGCAATGAAAACAACACCAACAGCAGCAATGAAGGTGCTCTTGGATCTTCCCCCTTACATCTTGTGATAGAGAGAGGCAAGAATGAGCCATTTTAGCCTGTAAAATTCACTGGAATACAAAAGATTGGTGAAAACAAATATCGTGGGACATGTGGAGGGACATGTACTCAACATGAATACAGACCACATGTCACCCAAATTTATATTCAACACGAACTTTTCAGTAATGATAAGAGATCGTGAAGAGTGACAAAGAGACAATCTCTCTGAGAACAAGCCCGGCTGGAGCATCTGGTTTACAAATGGATCCATGACGGAATATGGAACAGGAGCTGGTGTATACTTTGCGGGGGAAAACTTAGGGTACAGTTACCCGCTCGGATAACATACATGCTATTCTCCAATGTGCGAGAACAACCAACCTGAGGTCCCAACGAAAAGAAAGGATCAATATTTTCACGGACAGCGAAGCTTCACTCAGGGCACTGAAAAATCCCAGAGTGACATCTAGACTGGTATGCAAATGCCGCGAGGAACTGAAACATCCTGCAGACCATAATAGACTGACTCTACAATGGGTCCCAGGTCACTCAGGTATCGCAGGCTATGAAAAAGCCGATGAGCTTGCAAGACAAGAATCATCAACATCATACACTGGACCCTATCCAGCAGTGGGGGTACCCAAAACAACGGTACGGGGTCACATAAGGAATTGGGTGAGAACAAAACATAGAGATTACTGGGGAAATCTACCCAGTAGCGCTCACGGGAGAACTATCGAAAAGGATCGTAGAGGAAAAAGACTGAAGACCTGCTTCAGTGTAAGTGGAATTAGATAAGGGTTATAACAGGGCTGTTGACTGGACACTGTCCACTCAAAGTACACCTGAATAAGATAGGGCTGTACAACAGCGACCTTAGCTGAGGCTCTGGATCATAAAAGGCAACAAATATATGGAAAACCAATTCTGGATCCAGAAAAATATGACAAAGACTCAGCAATCAACTTGCACAAACTTGTGCAGGGGACAAGGTTGTTGGAATGTGTGTCATAAAGTGTAGGGAAGCGAAAGGCAATAAGCCCTAGAGGCTGAAGTTCTTTCTGGAGACCTGGCAGTGAAGGACAGGTCAGACGGCTTCCACAAGAAAAAAAAGGTGTGACGTCACTTGTTCCGATTGCCATATAACGCCCTTACAGAATTTCCCATCTCGAGAGACACAAAGATAGTAAATTTTTGATCTGATCGATCCTATAATATATCGATATTACCGAAAAAGAATGTCTGAGCTTCGAAATAATCATTGAAATATAAATTATCTACGACAATAACATTGAATCCATTATTGTTTCAGGATTATTTGCCATCTTCTGGCATTTCAAAGAATCTGGGAGAAGAATTCGCGAATCGAGTAACAAAAATGATTTGGAAACTAACCCCCTGAGTGCCATCTATCTGCAGTTTCCATCGCTTCAAATGATATTTCCAAATATTTGGTCAACTATCCTATTTTTCTATCATTATAAGTTTGTAACACATCCAATGATTTCGTAAACCTTGCTCTCAGTCTATTGAAATCACTTGAATCAAAATTCCGGTTTGAACTTGGCACAAAATCCATAATCAATATCAGACTATCATTAGTTGCCATAACTGTTTTTCATTCATTTCCGAGAGAATTTCTAGCAAATTAATGACTTTCATTCAGTTCTTCAGTTTGGATCATTACTGTGTTCAATAGGATATGAAGGAATTTCTACAAAATGCACTCATTTCAATTAACTTCTCAATTCTGAGATTGAATGGAACACATAATATGATAGAAACCTTGCTTCTTACAATGAATTGATGGATGTGACCGTTACTATGTGGTAGGAGATCATCATAAACATTGAAAAATAAAACTAATGTTTTTATACCTCTTACATTCGTAACTAACGTAACGACAGTTCATCCTATATGGATTTTCAAACGAATGTCATATACCAACTAAATGATAAATGGTGATGATTGGTTCCGACGAAAATCATAATAAATATAGTTTTTAGTATTCGTTTGATACTATCCGTATTGGACAAATCTGCAGTAACTTCAGTTTTGACCGTTACTATGTGGTAGGAGATCATCATAAAAATTGAGAAATAAAACTTCTAATGTTTTTATACCTCTTACTTACGTAACGACAGTTCATCCTGTATGGATTTTCAAACGAATGCCATATACCAAATACATGATAAATGGTTGGACTAGATTGGTTCCGACGAAAATCATAATAAATATAGAGTTTTCAGTATTAATTTGATAATATCCGTATTGGACAAATCTGCAGTAACTTCAGTTAGGAATATAACTGATACGAACATTGAATTTTTCATAATATTAGAAATTTCCAAATAACATAAATATTTGCCTTATAGCTGGTTATGTAAACCTGAGATAATACCGCTAGATTCCATTATGATTGTCAAAGTTGGATATTTCATAATAAAGTTGAGTGAAATTTTGACAATTCACTTCAGTCCAATTCATCATTCATCCGATCCTCCGAGCTAACAATAGATCAAAAAATACTAATTTGGGTGTAGTTAACTGATTTTGGAAGATTTTCACCAGATCTTAAATTCAGAGATCCAACATTCTCTAGTATAAGCTGTGAATTCCAGTAACTGTCGAATGACCCGAACGGAATACCTACACCCTGGTTTTCTGGAATGGTTTTATTTCTTCAAGTATCTGCTTCACTAAAGTATATTCAAAAATGTTTGCTAATAACGAAGTGATAGTGATCAGTTGGTGATTTTTCGATATTCTTGATTTACAGGAATTTGTAATTCTTGAGTCATTTCAATAAGCTTTCATCGAACTTCATAGTACGGAAATAAAAATTCATCTTATAGTCTCAATATCTTCCAAAATGGTGTTCGTTTGCAAAAAAATAGTGGTGATACTAGGACCTTATGCTGTACCTGTCAATTCTGAATATATTTAGAACAATCAATTAAAACGAATCCAAATCAGTTTTTGAATTGTTTTTTCAAGAGAATATTTCGAAATAATACGTCAGTTGAAGTTGATACGTACTCAGTTGAAGTTGCTAGGTGGAAAAAACGAACCTCGATCCATGGGACTTTCAGCTCGAAGTTCAGTCAGGAGCACTCACAGTCGACCAGCTCAAAATTATAGATTTGGTCGCGACGGACTATCAATAATTCGATTGACCTACTCTATTTCAAATTATTCAGGGCCACAGGCGATTGTCGGTTTCCTCCTTATCAGTTGTTCTTGGAAAATAGTGTAGGAGCACGGTAGTTCAATTGAATAGTTGATACTCCATCGCGACCAAATCCTATAATTGTAACCTGTTAACACTGCACTGATTTTGCATGAGCCGATGATTGGTTGTCACATCTGCACATGTAAATTTACAATGAAATTAAGTAGGTATGGGTAAGTGAAGATCACTTACAAGCTGCAAGTATTAAATGTAATCAGAGAAAGAAAAGTTAATCAATTATATTTGCTGTAAAGATTTTTTTAAACTGATTTTTATAACGTATGGAAATTATTCAAACCTAATACATAGTTCTTTCCTTCGAAAAAAAATTCGCCATTTTTAAAATGTTCATTGATTAATTTTTCTTTATCGTTTCGAGCAATGGCGAATAAACTGGTATCATTGGATTGAATACTCGCTCATACTACTTCCTGCCTGAAATAAAATTATTACAAGTGTTTTGCTCTTCAATATCTCATAATTCATTATATATGCAAACATTACCAAAATCAATGATTACAACCTACAAGTATACCAATTTCACAGCATTCCTGTTATATTAATATCCAATGCAGCATTTACTCTAGAGATATGGTCTGGGCACTTCCGATAAAACCATATTGTAAACGTTGCCGAAACGTGATTCGGTCCCTTGAGCAGATTCGGTAACATTTCAACGATATGAGGTCGGAAAAATTTATGATTTATTCAGTACGTCACTTGGATCTTGGTCACTTTACTTCGACAGCAAATTTCACGATTGTCGATTCAAGGAATGTGGCTGGATATCATGATGAGTTATTGGGGTTTCAAGCTAATCTAGTAGGTGTTGACGAAATAAAATTGTCTATTGACAGTTGTCTGTCACGGTTTATGTTTACGACTTTTACTGACATGTAATCAAATATTCATCTTTGAATTCGCAAACACATCTCATTAAAAATATCCAAAAGTGGTGCAGGAAACTTATTGATATTGCTGAAAACACTTCGATAGAGCCGTGCACATTCAAATTTTTAAAAACAAACTTCTCTTACTCAATTTCCAAACATACCTAGAAACCAGAGATATGTCCACCAAGAAACCACCCTGGAACCGTTACCTTACTAATAAAATAGCAATCAAGAAGCTCAATATTCACTTTGACGCTGCTTGCCTTTCTTAGCTTATCAAAAAGATACAAGAAAAGCTTGGCATTTTTCTGCGCAAGCTGAATTTCGCATTCCAACGACGAGTTTTCTTTTTTTTTTAATTTTGTAATTCGTTTATCATATTGTTAGGTTTTTACTCTGGGTTCGAAAATAGTTGACAAATAGTACGGCAAAATCCAACAACTCTATTGCAATACACTAACTAATTCACAAGTCAATAAATAAGTAAAAGAAATATTACTGTTCGCCTATTTATTCACTTGATCGCTTTCTGTAACCAGCTAACTTAGTACTTAGTACTGCTCCGCGCTCGCTATATATAGGTCCATAGTACTCGAACATTCACGATGAATCGCGATGACAGACGAGAGGCGTGGTCTTCTTTGAATCACATAGGCATAACATGCATAATGCCATGTGCGTAAAGAAAGGATTTCATATTCGTAACACTATAATAAAGCCCATATATTATTATCACATGCAGGTGAGGATTCTTCAGGGAATGGTCTGAACAACTATCATTCGTCCTACACTGGGTTTAATATCAGGAGACTAGACAATTTTGAGAAAAAAAGCAGAGAGCGTGGAGATTGACAGCAATCACATATACGATTAGAAGTTTGCCAAACAAGAGAGCCACATAAAAAAGTTTTTCCGATTTACACATATATTCTACTAAAAAAAAAGGTTAGATTTTGACAAATCATTTGCTGTTTGTTATATCATCTTGTAAACACGTGATTCAAGAGAACTCACCACTCATTATTCATTGTTTCTCAGGACAGTTTCTGTGATAGGTTATGAAGACTAGTCAGAATATACAAAATAGAAGCGAATAAAATTTGTCACGTACTTCCGATATCGAATATGGATGAAATGAACTTGTAGATAGAAAATTGTTTGTCCATGTTTGAAATTATTATAACTTCTAACCTTACCATAACAACCCAGAAATATCATTTACTGGTAATCTTTGCTATATGAATTAGAATCTAAATTCAAAATATCAACAATTAGGAGTTCAGTTACTGTAGCCACTGTCAAAACGAAACTGTGATATTCACAGACCACAAAAGTCATTGTCAAAAAAGCTACAACTTGATTGGTGCATTCTTATTTCTTATTTTATTTTAGTCATCTGAATAAACACACGTTTTCTGTCCTTATTCTTGATGTTTTTTAATTAGTTTCTTATTTTATTCTTATCTTATTTTATTTGCTGTTTAAACTCTCTCATATTCGAAGAATATATCCTATGAATGAATCGAAATATCTTCGTTGGCGACTGTCTATAATTCAGTTTATGAATGTGTAAATGGTTGTATTCGGGTTCACAACAAAAACAGTTCAGGAACGGTTCGAAATAGTTGGACTGTTGAGGCGTGAAGGGTTTGTCGCGAATATATCTACATTAATTGGGTGGGTGACTATATTTGACTGTCCTAGAACAGTAATTATTTGCGAACCCGAATACGGCTAATAAATGTCGATAGATTGTTCTTCATTAATGACTTAGTCGCATGATTGATCACAATAAATCAATCGACGGATCGATATATCAGTAGTTGATATTGGAATTGTTTATAGAGGTTGGTTATTTGTATAACTAATGGAAATATTGAGAAAATGTTACGGGATTACTCCTCTACCTATGAGTAGTGCAGTTGTAAAACCTTCTCCATTCTTTATCTTTCGAACGGAACAAGACTACAAGGGCAGGAAAATATCACATTTTCAGTGTATTTGATGAAAAAATATTTGTACTTGGACCAAGAAGTTGGCGTCAATTTTTCTTCACAAATCATTGCTGGAAAGGTTTTTCCTCTGTCCAATATTGATTGATTATTTTTTTGAGAATTGAATGAGCCATTTCTGAGCTATCAGGAGTTTTATTTTGTGTTGACCTCCAAACAAACGGAAATAACATATTTCCACCATGGTATGCAGTTTTCTACGAGGCATTCCATCTGAGAATGTTCAAGAACTATGGAACGTGTTTAGTATTGCGGTTACAAAAAGTCTGAAGGTAACATGATATTGTCTGACGTCATCGTTCGCCAAAAGAGCGTTTTCAACCTTTTTTATAGATAAGATGGCTCTTGTGATACGTAGGTGAAAAGGCCTTGTATTTTTTAGTCAGAAGAGTCAACGTTATTGCCTCTTGATGTCTTATATCCCAGGATCCAACTCAGAGTGACTACGTTGTTCCCACTCATTTCCCAATCCCAATACAACAAACATTACTTTCATCCATATACTGCTTGCTGAGAGATGAATCAGATAGAAACAATTTTTCTTCGATTTTGACATACAAAGTGAAACGCCTAACTTTCCATTCTCAGTGAGAAAATGGATTTTTCTTCATCATTCGGATACGAAAGGAAAACCAAAAGCATCCATCTCAATGAAATCCTTCATTGAATCCTTTATAATCTCATTGGAGTGAGGAATAACCTATTTGGGATATCTATTTGTTCAGGAAATCGGGTATTTTTTTGAGGTGAGAAGTTTGAGGAATTCATTTTTTGAAGTTTGAAGTTATAAAAATAGTATAGTATAGTATAGTATACAAATAGTTGTATGGCACATCTTCAATTCTGTTCGATATCTCAATTCTTATGAGGACACGTATTGTCTTAATTATTTAGTATTCGGTATGCTAGCTGTATATTATTTTTCTTCTATAATATGTTGATGTGAAGAAGATTCCTTTCCCTCTTCTTATAGGGGTCTACCACTTGAACATCATTGCATTCTAAAAATGTTTGTAGCCATTGACGGTACGCCACTGGCAGACTAGCAGATTTCAGATCCAGAGCAACGGAAAAACGGACAGAACTTCAACTTGACGTTTAATTTTGATTTGGAATAATTTTGTACTTTCACATTAAAATAGACTGATTTTCGTTCAACAAGTCTTTCGTTCGTTTCAAAAACGAGAGTCTACAGTTCTCAGAAGTGGGATGAGCCTTCAAGACACAACTTCAGGACTCTTCAGCCATTACTGATTACCTGGTGCACAGCGAAAACCGAACATTGCTAAGGAAATCCACCTTGTTTTCCTATAATTCAAAAGACATTATTCGCCTACTGTAAGTACTATTATCTATTTTCAATATGGATCTTTCAACTTACGTCCCACCGAATTCCCCTGAGGAAATATTGGTTCAGTTCGATAGAACCGACAGACCTCAGTCAGTGCCTGTACAGCAACAGTCCAATAACGCAAATGAATCATTACCGTCGCCTTTTCTCAAAGACTACGAAAGAGAACCGAATAGAAACGACAACGTCCCGTTCTTTGTACCACAGCCAATGGCCTTTCCATATGGTAACTTACCATACAATCCAATGATCTCTGCGCCAATAACATATCCTCCCCAACTGAGCCAACAATTTGTAGGCTATAACAACCCATTACCCAAAAATGTGACAAACGATTTTTCTCATAATCCGTACAACCAACAACGAACAATATTTCCACCGTACAACCATTATGAGCCCAGTACTTTCAAGCCCTGTCATCATTATTCGGATTCCCATCAATCCAGGAATCAACCTCCGACCAATTACCCATTCAGTTTAAATCAACCACGCAACCGCCCTTATTCTGAAAACAATAATCCTCAACCCTTCAATGATCCCAACCAACGAATAATCAATCAATTACAACAACAAATCAATGATTTGAAACTTTCAAACCCAGTGACTTCAACGCCTGTATATTCACGAATTCCGATGGAAGCTGCATATGAAATTTTTGAATTTGATCCGGATGAACAGATTGTTACTGTTGAACGGTTCATAGAATCTGTAGAAAATGCTATGAAACTGTATAACTTAGACGAAAGGACTACTCTTATTCACGCAAAAAGTAAACTCAAAGGAGCTGCTAAACAATGGCTGAATTCCGAGATGCCAATTTACTCTTGGGAAGAATTTAAAGTTTCGATTTTTGATAACTTTCAAACTACATCTCATTCAATCGACATTCATCAAAAACTTCGTGACAGAAAACGTTGATGAACATAGCTTGATAACATATATCATACAGGGTATTCATGATTATTCGTTAGCACAGAATTTCTATATGAGCATTCCAAAAAGCATTGCCGAGCTTTTGAAAAAGGCTGATTCTTATGCTGCTTTCGAAGCGATGCGAAAATCACAGAAAGTCAAACCGCGATCAGATCACTTTAAAACTTTCAATACCGTATCTTCAGCTGACACTCATAGAGAAAGCAATGTTCAAAATACCAAAAACGATGCGAATACTTCTTTTGCAACATGTCCGTTTTGTTTAGAGGGTGAACATCGTGTTCGTGACTGCCCCAAAATAATTTGCCATAAATGCAACATCAAAGGGCATATGGCTAAACACTGTACTGGTAAAGTCACCGATAAACGCGCACTTATCGTTGAAACCTCATCTGACGACATGTCGATCTTGATAAATATCAATGAAGTCCAGGAAAGGGCACTCATTGATACCGGTTCATCAGTTAATCTGATAAGAATGTCAAAGGCCGAATCACTTGGTATATATGTTCTTGAGACCGACGATGAAATTAAACCGATCAAGCTCACAGGTCTAAACGGAAGTACTTGTTTTAATGTAGGCGTTGCATGTATACCAGTGGGCATAAAAGACAATGCAATAGCCACGAAATTCCACGTAGTTTCTGATGAAGTTATTCCAGTAGACATCATTCTAGGAAGTGAATTCATTAAAAAACCGAATATAGTACTGAAAATAGAGCGGGGTATAGCTGATATTGAAATTGAATCTGATCAAAATAAGATCTTTACGGAACAAGATCTCAATATCAATCCGGAAATTGATGAACATTCGAAAAAACACGTTGCCAAACTTATTCAACAAACAATAGAATATTCTTCTGTGAATATGACACGACTCACGCCAGATTTCTCCATGGAAATTCGTCTGACAAGTAATGAACCGATAGTACACAGACCCAGACGACTTTCCAAACCTGAACAAAATTGTGTCGATATTACAATTAAGGATCTTATGGAGAAAGGTATCATTAGTCCAAGTAAGTCGAATTATGCCAGTCCTATCGTTCTAGTAGATAAAAAAAATGGAGAAAAGCGCCTGTGTGTCGATTATCGATCTCTGAACAAGATAACGATTAAAGATAAATTTCCATTACCTTTGATCAATGACCAAATTGATCGTCTTTCGTCTCACGTGTTTTTTAGTACCCTCGACTTGAAAAATGGATTCTTCCATGTTCCAGTTTCTGAAGATTCAAAAAAGTACACAGCTTTCATTACTCACAACGGCCTCTTCGAATACAATTTTATGCCATTTGGTCTGGCTAATAGTCCTTCTGTCTTTATGAGATTCATCAATAAAATTTTCGAACCACTCCTCTTCGAAAATATCATTCTAATTTACATTGATGACATTTTAGTAATCAGTCAATCTATCGAACAAGGAATTGAAAGGTTAACTAGAGTTCTAGATCACGTCCGTCAGTATGGACTTACTCTTCGACTTGATAAATGCGCTTTTCTATATACAGAAGTAGAATACCTTGGATTTCGCATAAGAAAGGATGAAATTAGACCATTAAATACAAAAATCCGTGCAGTGGAAAATTTTCCTGTCCCTACTAGTGCCAAACATGTGCAAAGATTTCTTGGGTTGGCAGGTTATTTTCGGAGATTCATACCGTCCTACTCCACTTTAGTGAAACCCTTGACATCACTTTTGAGAAAGGACAGTACTTTTAGATTTTCAGTCAATCAGTTGAATGCATTCGAAATGGTCAAAAAGCTGTTATGCCAAGAACCTGTTCTAAAGATATATTCTCCTGTGAAGGAAACTGAACTACATACAGATGCTAGCTCCTATGGCTATGGTTCAGTATTAATGCAGCGACAAGAAGACAATAAAATGCACCCTATATATTATTATTCCATGACAACAACGGAGGCTGAATCCAGGTATCATTCATTCGAATTGGAACTTCTAGCAGTGGTGAGAAGTTTAGAAAAATTCCGCGTTTACCTGATAGGAATTAGTTTCAAACTGGTAACAGATTGCAATGCACTCAAATTAGCTTTATCTAAGAAGGAAATCAATTCTAGAGTATTCCGATGGTCCATTCTATTAGAAGACTTTGATTATATATTAGAACATCGTTCATCAGATGTAATGAAACATGTCGATGCTCTCAGTCGTCTCACGATGATTGCAAGAGGTAGTGACCCTGAAGATGAAATACGAATGCTCAAAGTTATGCAGAATCGCGATCCAGAAATCCGAGCTATCGTGGATAGAATTTCATCCGAACAAGATCCACCAGATAAAAACTACAGACTTCGTAATGGTGTATTATGCTATCAACTAGCTGACAAAACTGCATTTGTTACGCCACGGTGTATGAGACGAAATATAGTACAAGCAGCTCACGATCACAATGGACATATTGGAATCGATAAAACAATTGAAATGATCCTTCGCTCCTACTGGTTTCCAAAACTGCGCAGGTATGTTCGCAAATATATTAAACATTGTCTCACGTGCATAACCCATAATCCTAGTACAGGTAAACCCATTGGTCAACTTTTCAATATTCCAAAAGGTGACACACCTTTCTTCACCCTCCATTGTGACCATCTTGGTCCTTTTGATAAGTCCACTGCTGGGTACAAACACGTGTTCGTTGTTGTTGACGGTTATTCCAAGTTCGTCTTTCTGAACCCTGTGAAAACTACTAATACTAAAGAAGTTATCAAAGCCCTTCGAGGAATGTTTGGAACTTTCGGACCTCCAAGTCAGATGGTTAGCGATCGGGGATCATCTTTTACCTCCACGGAATTCAAAGACTTTTTGTGCGAGTTTGGTATTAAGCATATTTTGAATGCCACTGCAACACCACGTGCAAATGGACAGTGTGAACGATATAACCGAACCATTTGTAACTTACTCTCAAAGATTGTAGAAGGTAACCGCGATTGGTGCAGAAAATTAAATCAAGTTCAACTGATCCTGAACAACACTCTTCAAAAAAGTCTGGCAAATACTCCAGCCCGTATCTTATTAGGCTACGATTTACGCATACAATCCGACCAGGCTCTCCGTGATGTCATTTCTGAAGTACTCCAAACCAATGAAGAAGTCGATCATCTTGTTCTCCGTAGCAATGCTCGAGCGGATGCTGAAACTAAAGTGAGAGAGATTCAAGATCAGAACAAACACCACTATGATTTGCGTCGTCGACCTCCACCCCGGTACACTGTAGGTGACTACGTTATGATCAAGAGCACCCCTTCTCCAGGTCATTCCAGAAAACTGCAATCCAAGTATCAAGGTCCTTACCATGTTGTCAAAGTATTGGATAGGGATAGATACGTGGTTGAGGATATTCCCGGAGCCCAATATACACAAAGGCATTACCAAGGAATTCTACCAAGCGATCGCCTTAGATTGTATATTCCAGACGAATCAGAAAATGATGATTCACCTACCAGCACTGAAGAGGAAGATGAAAGGACGTCTCCAAACGATCGGGTCGATCGTCCAATCAGAATGGCCGAAACTGTAGCCATTGACGGTGCGCCACTGGCAGACTAGCAGATTTCAGATCCAGAGCAACGGAAAAACGGACAGAACTTCAACTTGACGTTTAATTTTGATTTGGAATAATTTTGTACTTTCACATTAAAATAGACTGATTTTCGTTCAACAAGTCTTTCGTTCGTTTCAAAAACGAGAGTCTACATGTTCAAATTCTAAAATTTTACAGAATAGCCTCTCTAATCTCCACCTTACCACTCGCTTTTTATACTCCAGAAATACTATTATGATTAGGTTGGAATTCGTGCCTAAAACCCATTTATTTTTTTGCACATACATTGAATAGTTACATATTCGTGTTGGAAATCTTCGTTCATTTTATCTTTCAGAATAAAGAAGCAATAGCCCATTCTCTTCTAATTCTACAGTTTCTATAAACTTGTTTTACATTCTTCATTGGATATTATATAAAATGTAGGGGGCGTTTTATGTCGCCTTTTCTATATCTTCCGGTAAACCCGGACTCCGTTCAATAATGATTTCCCTCAGCAAACATTCATTTGCAGTCGAATGTTATGACAATTAATTTCTTGAACCTGTGTAAATTCGTGGAGTAGTCATCATTACCACAGCTTTTTTTCCTCAATGCTGATAACCGATGAGAAAGTTGAAGGCTTAAGACTGCTTTCACAAAGTTAAGCCATGAAACAGATGAGTGCACTAGCACTAGACCTTTCAACCGACTAACCTGATCAAAATGAACCGAGAGTTTGGCTCACTTTTCAGCGACCATATTGTGCTTGTGTTCGATTTTGATTTTTTCTGGATTTACAGTTTTTCTGGAAATGACAAAACGGTTAAGGCTTTCGCGGTCGAGGTTTTCAGTATCACTACTTTGATTCGGGTTTGAAGGCCGTCGTTTCTTGGAATTTCTTTCTGACGTTTCGCTGGGAATTTCTTCCTGACGTTTCACGTTTCGCTGGCGCGAGTGTCTGGCTTTTTCAGAGGCTCATACATCTTGAGTTGAACACGGATGATTGGGTATTACGACTTCATAAAGCGTATTTATGTGGATTCAGGTAGCCTGGAATGATAATTACTTTTTCTGGATTCGTTGAAGTTTCATTACTATTAATTGCTGTAATAACTGGATTCGGAAAAGTATCATCAGCATCAATTGCCGCACTACCTGCCGTTATGATATTAGTTATTTATGATATTCTTAATATGGGATTCCTTATTCGGTTGAGGTTCAGAGCTTCTTCTTTTCTGTTGAAATTTCACTATATCAATGAAAATTCTCCGAATCCAGAAAAAGTAATTATCACTCCAGGCTACCTGAATCCACATAAATTCGAAGTCGTAATACCCAGTCATCCGGAGTCAAACTCAAGATGTATGAGCCTCTGAAGAAGCTAGCCACTCGCGCCAGCGTACGTCAGGAAGAAATTCCAAGAAACGTCTGGAAATAATCTCAACATATTTTCCTCCTACACCAAGCTCATTCGAAGAAAATGCGTGCATATCCATCATTTTCAAAATTTTCAGCATACGCTTTCGTGAATTCTTTATATATTATATATTATTATATATTTCTCACAATAAATTCCAGGCAATTGCTGAACAAAGTTTCGAAAATCATGGATTTTCACCGATTGAACTTGATGCAATCGGGATATAACCCCTAAATAAAAGTCTAGCACACAAATTGAAAATCGAGAAATCTCTTGATAGTGGTCCTGAAAATATAATCTAGGGCTGAATTAATTCGAAATGACGCCTAGAAAAATGTGCGGAAAGGTTATCCACCAGTGAACTAATTCGATAGTCATTGTAAATTGAACTTCTAATCTTCTAAACTTGAAATCCTTTGATGTAAGGCAAATTATTCAAACAGATTCTTGAAGTAGATGAAATTTTCAATAAAGAAGTTTCAATTACCAAAATGTCACCACTTGTATAAAGCATTTTGATTTCGTCGTGAAACTAGAGTTCATAGAGAATAGCACAACGCTTGCTACTCCGTTACACCACCATGCAAATGATCGTAATACGTAAAATCATTGTTTTCGACTAGCGAGTATCGATTAAAAAATTCAAAAAGATCATGGTGTCAGCCAGACAGACACCTGAAGATACAATATATCGTTGGGAAATAAATCTCCATAGATTTTTATCAAAATAGGCGAATTGGTAATTAACTTTTCCTTAAGTTCCCATTGATATGTAAAATAAAATATCCCTTTGACGAATAACATCAAAAATATCAAGCTTCATGGAGACTTTATGACGACTATACTTCAAGTGATTTTATCATCCTAGTGTTTATGTATAGATTAGGAGATTTGTTATTTTTTTTATGTTTATGCTTTCAAAAAAAATTAAAAGTCGAACACGTAGACTATTTTTTATCAATTAAATAATTTTCAAATTTCCGGTGTTACTCGTTCGAAACAAAACTATGAATTAAGATAATGATAATTTTGTTAGGAAAAACATTTTTTAGTCATTTAATTTGTCAAGAAATATAAGGATATTTGATTTTTTGTTATTGTTATCAGTTATCAGTAGTGATGAGAACAATCGAATGATTTCAGGAATGGAATGTTGAGTATTGGAAAATTTTCGAATTTCTCGGACAATCATATAAGCAACTAGCTGACCCGGCCACGCGTTGCTGTGGCTAGTTTTTGTTATATTACATTATAGTAAACAATCTAAGAGGAACAATAAGAGAACATCAGTCACGGAGTCCACTATGCTTTTTCACACAGATGGTATTTGTAAAAAAATATGGTGATCTCCTTATTTGACTTTCTACTACTATAACCCTTTAGTACAATGAAATTATTTACGAACAAAGACGAAAATGTTGATGTTGGTATACAAATTCACTGGATTGAGATTTGAAGGGGAAGTACGTTGAACACAATTAATTAAAATGTTCTTACACTTGATATTGAGCAGAAATCAATAGGTCAAAAAAAATTTATCAGATTTATTATTTCCATTTAATTTTATAACAAGTATATTACAGTATAATACAGTAAATAACATGTGACGCTTAAACTCATGAATGAGGTAGGCAAGGCAGACAGTCTTAAACTTTTAAACATTAATATCTATTTTTTTGAATAATAAGTACTATCAATTTCAATTTAATTCAACACCAATCGGTGCACAATATTTTTGGTTAACCTGTCTTTAGCTTACACAAATAGATTCGACGGTTTCCCAACACGTGAACACGCAACATATAGTTGCCCATGAGAAAAACATGGATTTTCCAAATCTAAACCATTTGTGGTTGTGCATGACCTTCTGCTTTCCTGATTCTTTGAGCTGGATTTCTTGATTCAATTTGTTCTGCCAACTGATGGGCTCAGCAGCGCCATCTATTGATTACTTACTCAACCCAGTCGAAAGGTATCGACATCTTGATTCAATTTGTTCTGCCAACTGATGGGCTCAGCAGCGCCATCTATTGATTACTTACTCAACCCAGTCGAAAGGTATCGACATCTGTTAGAATCATTTGGAGTTAACAGATAATTGTGACTGTCAAATAATAACAGACAAATAATTAGCAATAAATTAAAATTGCGACTATAATTTGAGATTTAAACTATCCTATCTCTCAAGTTGGATCGAACTGCACATGGTGTGCGAATTTTATTATAATCGGTTTAGTGGTTTAGGAGTCCATTGAGGTCAAACATTGTGACACAAGATTTATATATATTAAGATATGTCTTCATAAGTTGTTTCTCGAAAAGGAAGAGTAATTTCGCTAGATTGAGATTCAAGTAGAGAGAAAGCATGTAGACGAAATGTTGAGGACGATATTTGAAACCTCGCTCTGGTTTAGGAGCCAATGAAAGATAAGCCTACATTTTTGGTACTCTTCATAAGACTTAACTCACGTGATATATAGGGTATTCAATTCAGAATATTTGAAAACAATGTTATGGAGTTCTGATTCACCCATTATCATCGGAAATCTTCTGTTCGAATCAGTAGGTATTCGATAAAATTCCTAGCCCTAGATATCAGATTCAGTATCAATGTTCTTCTTTCGAATATGCAAAACGCAAGCAAATTCGAGTGATGTCAGTTTGATGTTGAGTTTATTGGTATCTGTAAGAAGAATCAACGATATGATTATCAGCTATATTATCTTCTTTTTTCATATTACTTAAGAGATACACATATACTCGCAGGAAGTCGAAATGGAAAAATAAAAAAATATCTGGAAAACTTTCTCTGTCCCACATTTCAAATATTCAGGGCAAGGATACACATCCCATGGGATTTCCCAAGTTTTCATTCAAGAAGGTCGGGTCAAATTCCCTATCCAAATATATTCCTTCGCGGATTTCAGAGCCATTCGAGTGATTCTCATGAAAAAATCAAACTTTCCTCTCGCAACTCCACTTTCAAAATCAGAAATGTGCATAACATCGCGACACCGAAATCGGTGGGAGGGTAGGGGTGGCGCAATTACGTTGCATATTGCAAATCCAATTCGGCGAAATGTAATAAAAATTAAAAATGAACGGGGTCTATGCCTACGCTTCTGTAGTCGGGGTTATTTCTCATGTATGGAAATGCGGGGGAATGGAGCGGTATTCCTAACCTAATTTGTTTTTTCAGTTATGAACGATGAGTGGGAATAGAGCGGGAACAGTGCCGCATAATCAGTCGTAATTTTTTGAGCTTCGACCATAAAATCAACTTGTAAAAAATAATAGAAAACAGTGGCACTTGGCTTGATCTCGATGGAATACCCACTATAACAAGAACCTGAATCATGGAAAAATGAAAAAATTGCCAACTTTTTATTGGTTTCCGATGAAGAGAAACAAATCCAGAACGTACTATAACTATATAACAGTAAAAGTTCATGTCTTTAGAGCGACGATCTGTTAATAGCCGTATCTTGTGCAGAGAAAATACATGCATTTGCATGTACAATGATATGAATACGCTGCAGTGAGTTTCGCAATTTCCTGACATTTTTAGCTAGCGAGTTGTTGAGGATAGTCGTGAGTCCAGCTAATGATTGAGACATCTTGATTTGAGTATGGAATGATAAGGTTAATTTCCGTTTATCGGGCACACGAAGATAAAAAAACGGTTTGCGGGAACTTACGTATTTTGACCTTCTGAACAAAAAGTTCCAATGAAATTTTTGGCGCTCTCAATTAGTTTTGGAGATACAGGCCAATTTCTGGGTGAAAAATGGATTTTCTAGTACACGTTTCTGCGGCAAAATAAGACTCGAAATGCCTCCTTCTTTTTCATCAGCACAATGTACACACTCATGATGATCCGTTTCACAGATTTTTTCAATTGAAAACACTACTTTTCATAAAAAATGCGCCTTTTATTTAGCTTTCAGGAAAACAACAGATCCCGGCACTTGACTAATATTCCAATGCCGGTATCCACTCACCTCAGCTGTCACATGTCGAATTTTACATGTTTTTGTTGTTGTTGGAAAAAAGTGCATTTTTTGTTTGAAAAAGTAGTGTTTTTGATTGAGAAAATATGAGAATTTCACCACACCTCTATGCCACCATACAAGTGTAAAGAAAGGTATCCGTAAAATGCCTTTATGATAGAACAAAAAATGTCTGTAACTTACAAGAAAAATCAATGAAGATATAAAATTCATAAAATCAGTATTGAAAGAAAATGGGTATTCAGAAAAATTCATAGAGAAAACTTTGACAGAAATTGAAAAACCAAACACATTCCACAATGAAGATATACAACCTACACAAAATACAAGCTGTATCCATCATTATACCTCATGTCCCTGGTTTGTCTGAAAAGATAAAACGAATCGGCAAAAGGTATAATGTTAGAACAACATTCAAAACAACAAATACTTTACGGTCGATACTGACACATACCAAACCAAATAACACAACGGAAAACACAAAAATTGTATTCATCAAATTCCTTGTTCGTGCGGTCGAAAATATATGGGTGGAACGTCTCGACCATTGGAAGTGCGAAAGAATGAACACAAGAATTATTTCTGGAACAGACAGATAGGTGCTTCTAAATTATCAGAACACATCACTACTGCCGATGGAGATCACACAGTAGAATGGAACGACACTAAAATTATGACAAAGACAGCAATAGCAGGAAACGAAAACTAAAAGAATATGCTTTCATCATGCTGTCTGGTTAAGATTGCATCTCTATGAGTAATATGGATGATTTTTTTGATAGTGAAATTTGATTTATACGAGATGTTGCTTACTAATTAGACTTGTTCAATTCAGAAGGAACTGTTTTTCTATAGACGTAGCAACTTTTCTGGGTACATTAAAAATCTCCCCTTTCACACTTGTATAGATTCCATGATTGTTTCTCTTTCTCTATTGCGGTGGGTGAGAAACTCAGAAAAATACGTGACAAATATTTAGCCACCACAAAATATTGACGTCCAAACAGCAATCAATGGTCATTATGAAAGATTCACTCTTCGAAAATTAACGCTGATTGATCTGACCAACTCGAACTATAATAGACAGTTACACTAGAGAAAATTTGGCCAATTTCAACTATTTATCACATAACAGATATCAGCATGATGATCAATCATCACTGCAATTGTAACATTCAAAATTTTCTCAGCTTTGTGTGAAGGTGTTTGAATTTCTTGGAAAATTTCTTGGAAATTCAAACGCTAGGTATGCTATATTCATTTCATGAATGGATCTCGGAGATGATGGACTGATATAAAAACGTTCTTCCATGAAACATCAATAATCTTGCCTAACTCTTGTTTTTATTATTCGTCTCATTAATTTTCATGCAAAGTAAACCAATAATGAATCAACTTGGTAGTTATTACCGGACTATTTTTAGCGGAATTGCCAGATGCTTTCCAAAATTGATGAGGAAAGGAAGCGACAGTGTGCCTAAAATAATATATATTTTGGGATAATCATTTTAGCGTCAGAGATATGTGATTGACATATTTCATTTTCTTCGAAGATAATCGAAAATAGATTGATCTTGTGACTTCAATTTGCGTTTGGTGCGGATTACAATCTAGGAATCACGGATTCATCGTGCATCCAATTTGCATTTGAAAAAATGTGTAATCGATCAAAATAGAGTTGACTGCTGAGTTTTCGATGGTCACTTCTATTTCAGTCAGCTTCTGGGGACCATGTAAAACAATGGTTGCCAACTGCTTCCATTAATACTACCATTGCTTGTAGATGACTTAGAATGTTAGACAACCATAAAGAAATAGTTGATAGCATATGAGGGAGTTAGTTTCCATGTCGTGCCTTTTCTTGAATTTTTCTGAGGGACTTTGGGCGAACATTTTTTTCTTCACTTTCATGATACCAGGATATGAAAATTCATTCAGAAACAGCGATGGAAATTTTGGACAGTGGGAGGATCTTTTATATTTCAATGGTTTTATGAACTTCGTACTTCTATTATCGGTACCAACTTATATTGACAATACTATTGTAGAGCGTTTGTCAACATGGAAGTTATTCTGGCAAACATTAATTCGCTTGCCCTCTGCTCCTTAGAGAAGTGAACGCTACCAAAATATTTGTACGGACATTTGAACTATCGTGTATCTCTCTCTATAAACAATGCTACTATTTTCATCATCACTTCCATCTTTTTGTTCGATTCCTCACTATTTCAAATGAACTCCCAGTAACCCCACAATTTGGAGATATATATTATAATAATATTAATATGTATTCTATCTGAAGTTGTTTCGTAAATCTGCGATAGTACCGTGATACGAAATAATAATTTGGATTGATTTTCTCCAAATGGATTACTTTTCCATGTAACATTCATAGAAAGAATTCTCACTAATTTTCTATCATTATAGTACTCGAAATACTCATATTCACTAGAGAATTGCGACAGTGAAATCAGTTTTAAGATTAATCCATTTAGGAGAAAGCAATTAACTTTGAAAATTCGAAATGAAAAAAGAGTCATATATTACGAGAGGGATACAAGAAGGAAAGTTTGATATTCAATAATTCCTAGGCTATTCAATCAACCTCCAATTCATTTCCAATTCTTACTGTTGTTTTATAAATATTATGAAGTTCATCAAATTCAACATCAGTCAACATCTCGATCAATAAATCATGGAGAAATGAAGACGAAAACTCCTCGAAGAATCTGAAAATAATGCATCATTGCATATTTTAAGTATTTTGCATACCTTTTTTTCCCAAGCTTCGATATCTGGGGTGTCAAAATTGTAAATGAGGAATTGAGAGAGATTTCAAAATAGAGGTCTAAGATATATTGGGAACATTCGATGTTTGCTTGATCCAACTATCTCATTTCTCGAAGCAAACTTGGTCCTAACATATCATTGAATGATTTGCGAGATAATGGTACAATGAAACGATAACAAAAATCTTGGTTGAGTAGCTGAAAATATTCTGAAATTCATGTTATGGAAATCCCACCGCTCTCCAACCATAAGTGAATCAAACTGAGACGTACAACCGGAAGAATCAACATTGAAAGTGAACATGCAGATATATAGAGATACTGATGATATAACGATTCAGAGATCTTGAGAAAAATCACTTTTTGTGTTTGTACATCGCAAAATGCATTTCCGGACTTGTAATTTGTAACGAAGGTGTATTTTTGATGATTTCACATACCCCAATCTTCCCTAAAATGAATTGTTTTCGGAGTGGAGCGCTGAGAAAGCGACTACATTATGATGATGCACTCGTTCCTCACGAACTTCAAGATAAAATGCAAGTCGCATTTTTTATTCATGATTCTCACCGTAGGCATATTTCATGATATACAATGAAATGTTTTTTTATTCAAGACTGAATTATTTTTCATCTGAATACTGAGGAATACACATTCATTTAAATGTAAAATTTGCACATATTTTTCGTCAATAAATTTTTTCTTATCAGTGATCAGTTTTTGCCACATTCAGATTCCAATTATTTAGGTCATTGACGGAAACGTTGACTCTTAGGTACCAAAAAGTGACAAATGAAATCAAACATTTGAAATTTTTCATGGTTAGTTCTGGAAATCTTGATTTTCTGTTCAAACAAAAAGTATTCAAACCGACAGAACTGTATGCCAAAGTAACATTCTATCGGCAGATAGTTGCTTGCCAAACTTGTCCCAGTGAAAGCTGTATACGAAAACGGATTCATGACCCATTTTCACCTAGACAGTTCCTGCACCTATAGATGAAGATGTAATTCCATACTAGGTATATATGCTTCGATGTTGATTTTGGACTCATTCTTTCAATAAGAGAAGTGAAACTAAATAGAAAATGCAAATAGATTTTATATTTGTAATCAAATAAAATACCACATACTAGGAACAGCAGAATTTTTGCTTTGGTATTGAAGGGGTCGTCTCATGAAAAAGATTGAGAAACATTCTCCCGGGCCAAATATCATTTCACTCAGAACTTCGAATCAGAGTATATATATTCGAATCGAAAACCTTTATTGATTTCCATAATCATTGGACGGACTCACAAAAAACTAGCCTCTCGAATAACGGATCAAAATGTTGGAACTAAAAATGACTAAAATCCTTTTCCTTATTCGAAGAGCATGATATCATTTATAATACATAGTGTGGAAGGGCTTGAGGAATATATTCCATGAGAATTTCAGATCATTGAAATGGCCCCAATCAAAATAGCGGGGCAAGATTTCTTCAGAATATTACGCCGAATATTTACGAAACGAGTGAATGCATTGAGAATCTCTGAAACCAGTTACCAGACAACTGAAAACGTGTATGTCTATAGGACTGAAAGAAAACGAGTCATTCTACCCCTAGATGTCTTAGTCCTTTCCCAAATGTTCTCAGAAAATATTATTCTATATATTACACAATCGAAAAGCCTCATCAGGAGGAATATTTTCCTATGATTTTGGTCCATTCATTTTGTTCTATAATACGGCTTCACCCCAATTCCAGGAAAACGTTTTTTTCGGTAAGACCTTCCAAACGATGTATCACTACATGGAAAGTATTGAAGCAGCCATCAATCTTTGAGAATACTTATTTGAAGTTCTGCCTGAGCACACAATCTTGGTACAAGTTAGGCTTGAAAATAAATATGAATCCTTCGTTTACATTCTGATCATTGTTTCGTTACAGAGGTATAAAATGAAGTTGAGATTAATCAATGATGTAGATCTTTGCATATTGAATATTTCTGAGCTGAATTATACAATTGATGGTGTCTTCTCTGTTACCAATATAGATATTTTTTTATCCAATTCATGAGTCACAGCTTTTGATTATTACCAAGTGCAGATGAAGGGTTACGAAAATTTTAAGTTTGAATCTGTTGAAATCCGAACTGTTGATGAACTGAGAGTTATGATTGATGATTCTTGTTTTTCCTGAGAATCTGAATCATAACCCAGGTGTGAATGTATCCTGTATCCTACACTACAAAATAATAAACACACTGTGTGGCCGGGCAATAATTGTAAGGTCCCCCTTCAAAGTCATGTGATAGAATAATCATGAATAAGAATAAAAATAAACCTGAGAAAGTCGTTTCATGTAGTTTTTCTTCAGCTGAAGCACAAATTATAATCCATAATTAATGAAACCCTCGAATAAGGACACAGGTATCCTAAACAAAACAGCTTCATCACTATGGACGCTTATAAGAAACTCCAATGTGTACCAACAGCCGCCATATTGGTTCGATTCGACAGGTCTCTGGAGCAACGAATGAATAATAAAAAATAATTATAACTAGCATGGACTTTTTTATTGTCAATTTGAAAACATTGACAATGAAATAATGTTTCATTCAGCGAAGACAATGCAAAAAATTGTTAAATATTTGAAAATATGCGATTTCACTAATTCCGACCTATGATAGTGAATGTTGTGCTAAAGAATATTTCCCGTTAAAATTGTCAGCCGCTGAAATGAATATTCTACGACTGATTCGCAACTTGCAGAGTACTGTAAAATAAGCGTCTTCCGAGTTACATGAATGTTTTATAGGAAAGCGACCCGAACTTTGTTTTATCTGAACACATTTCCAACCTCAAATCCCTGAACCAACCTGTGAAAATTGCGAAGCCGACATAAAATAAACCGGACGGAAAAAAGGTTAACGAGTGTTTTGAAGATACGAAAATAGTTTCCTAAGCCAGAGCCCCGATATTTATATCACTTGGGTATGTCAGTCTATTAAAGCTACTCTACAGGAATACAGAGAAAGGCTTAACATTTTTTCGTGCGCGAAACAAATCTGTCGTGTGTGTATTCTGGTTTTTGGAAAATGTGAAACATCCCCAAAGACGCAGATGCGTTTTACATGGTGCTGTGAAATTGTGCACAAAGTGTTACTTTTTCTGGTGACCAAGTTGTTGTTGATCAAATGTTTTCGTAAAAGTGCTGTGTTTGTTGTTATCATGAACAATATATCACACGGAGCGATAGTGAATATTATTGCGAAGTTGGAGAAAAAGGCCACGGAACAAGGTGATATATGTTTCACTCTCATTCATGAAATGAATGATCGTCATGTGAGAACACCATCATTTCAAATATTCGTTATTCGATTTTCGAAGTTGGTGATGAATAAGATGAAATTGTGAATTATTCTCCAGATCTTTTACGAAGCAGAGGCTTATCAGCTGAAATTGTCAGCTATGTAGTCTTGGTTAAATGGCACAGCAGACTCATTGTTTTTGTGCCAAAACTGCCGTCGTGAGAATAATGGATGCTTGCAAAAATATTTTTACAGTCTTTCTTCTCATTATACCTTCTCATTATTACATTACTAGTTATTCAATTTGGAATACCTACATTTTTTTTCAATCTTGAGTCTCTTTCATTAGGATTTTATCAATTCAAATTTTGAAAACAAATATTCGAGAATTTGGACCTATTTCCATTCACTATTTGAAGAATATTAGTAATAGGTAGACTGATCATTCTTTAGAAAATACCCCCCTTTTGCCGAAATTCCCCATGACTTCTTGAAATATTTGGTATTCACGAGGATTTTGTAGAGATCTCATGCGATTACCCAATTATTTCTAAGATTTCGTAAGATGTTCATGCGATGACGAGAATATTCCAAGGAGAGCAAGAAAATTATAATATCAATTTTAATTTATTAAATAATTTCGGATTATGTATTTTGCTTTATCTGTCCTTACGAAAGCAGTTTGAAATAAGATTTCATTCAAAATAAATTGTCGCAAAAGGACAACACACAAATATCTTTGAAAATAGATTTCAGCTAATTTTGATAATATTTCGATATGTTGTTTGATTCAATACCTTACCCAATTTCGACAAGCTATGAGAGGGATAATTCAAAATGCATTCTGATTGGTATATTCCAAAGAAAAATCATAATTCATTTTCGTGTGAATCTCATAAAATCAAAAAGTTTACGGGGAACATCAAAAATCAATAATTCAAATAACTACATTGCTGAGTTCGTTTATCTGAATAATAATAATAAACAACACTAATTTCGTTAACTTCACTATGTAATACAACCCCTGCAGTGACTTATTATCCGCTTACAAAACACTTATACCTCTCAACTGACTGAAACATCAAACACTGTTTACTGAAAACTGCCGTTGCGATAAATTGCCCCCCTTTCATACCCCGTTCGAAACGAGAATATATATCAATATATTCGCGCCTTGATGACGGGAAACTTCGCATTGACAACTTCTGGCGTTTTCTCGATACCCGGCAGGATCCAGGTAGAGATTTGACTTTTTTATGATTCTCAGCGGCGTCGTAAGAGGATTTGTTTCGATTCCGCAACAATATTCTTGTTTCCGGACATTGAAGTTGTTTTCACATCTACAATTTTCCATCATCATGAATGTCAAACCTTTCAGCAGAATGACCTTCATTCATGAAAATGTGTAAAAAATGAGAATGCATGGAGTAGTAAAAAGTTTTAATTTTTGGAAGGGTACGTGGTATTTTGTTTTCAGCAACGTTATTTGCCTGTAAGATCCACCCCAAATATGCACACCATATTATACCATATCTCAATTGATTAACCTAGACGATAATGGACATTTATCATTCGCTACCCATTCTAGATCTTCTTCATATTTCATGAACCAGGCCAAGAGCTTCTATATCTGCTCAGGATATGATGAGAACGAAATGTGAATTGCTACTATTTTTGGGTTCAGCACTGGCAAACAACCAAATATGTCAGTTTTCGGATGAGGTTGATCTCACATTCCATTTCTCAGAGTCATCCTATCATTCATTACCTTTATATTCCTCTCGGAATGATTTTGTGAGATCTGTGAGATGAGTAACATTCCAAAATTTGTTTTCAATTTCATGCCCAGGAATATTTCCATTACCGCATCATATATTTATGATTTGATATCACAACGTGAATAGATATTGTCAAATTCTCGCGGATAACTGGCATCTGAAGTATTTCACAAACTATCTTTATCTACACTCGTACTCTAATAATACACTTATATGCCCACAACCCGTTTTATAATGAAATCCATTACGATACAGATTTTCAACCAATAGAAACCCATTATTCTTCAATCAAGCATGATGTGCATGCTCTGCATTTGACGTTTGTCAAGTCAAAATCGGTGAAGTATTGAATTTATGAAGAATATAGCCAATCTTCGATAATCATAACAAAATGTCTGATACCAGCGATATGGGGGGAATCACCTTCACCGGCAGACATACAGTTAGAATAATTCAATTTTTCATTTGACAAATGCACGATTCATCTCTTCATTTTTTCAATCAAATTTTCTGGGCGTACGGTTTAAGGCGCTGACATTATATTAGCTAGTTGGAAGAGACGTGAGTTCGATTCCGGCCTCGTGCATTTTTTTTAAATTTTTTCACTATTTATCGGGTATAGATAAAAAAGTGTATGCAACTCTCATGTAATGGTTATTAATATACTAGCATCAACCATACGAAAGTCACCTTCGGCTCGTTTCGTATCCCGGTTGGTGCATTACATGATATACTATTCTGAGTCCGTTTTCACATGGATAAGGCCAAATGGAGAACGCTTTTCCATAATCCATGCGATATAGAATTTAACGTAGAAAGGTTTCCACGATATTTGCTGGACACAACATTTTTCTTTCGTGTGGGTACAAAACAGATTTTTTCATCTGTACCTGGATACGGCACTGCTGCGGTTCTCTTCACTTCGTTCAATTTATGCTACAAACGAGGTGGGAATCTATGCACGGACCATTGCCAAAAATGCAGATTGGACACAACTGTGCTAAATCTACTTGAACAAAATACGTCGAGTGGAAAAATAATTGCAAGTTTTAAACAGTTACAAATCATGTTGGTAAGACGGTATGATTATGTAGTTAGTGGAATGAGCTAAGAACGTATCACATTTTCCAACTGATTCGGAATCGTTTGAGAATTTCATGGAATTCTAAAGTCAATGTTATTTCTTCTAATCTCTAACATTGTTTCTGTGATGTTTTGATGGTGAAATCTCTATTTCACGTATTAGAGAATGTATTATCATCATACTTATAGCTAGTCAGTTCTATATTTTTATCTTACTCCTATCTCGGTTTAGTCGGTATAAAAGAGGAGTAAAATCACCCAATCGTATTTCCGCGTTTTGAAGTGAAAAAAGCGTAAGCCGAATCTGGAACTGGAAAATGTCATTTTTGTCATTCTTTATATTTCATTCATTGTTTCATTTATTCATTAGTGATGTTCTGAAGATTTTGTTGGATTTTTATGAACAAGATTTTATGTTATTAATACTCCGTGGTATATGATTACGTTACAACTCCAGACTCAGTTACGCGATTCTCAGTGGAAGTTTCGTAATTTACTTTGAATCTGTGTCCACAAAGATCGTTCAGGTTATATAACAGAAAAAATCAATCAGAATATCAGGTGAAATATTAGTTGCAAGTTACCTTACGAAAAACAATTGATATCCAGTTAGTGGTAGCAGCCGTAGAGTCTCTTATTGATGATATATTGCATCCAATAACCGTCTAGATGATATCGAGAAAAATGTCTTATTTAGAAAACATGATTATTTTTGTGAAGAGACGATGTTTGGTTATTTGTTTTTTTTTTTAGAGAATTTCTATGTAAGAAATGACAGCAAAAAAATTGGCGAATACTTTCTGTTTATAGGTACGTAGATATTTCATTCATCAACATAAATGATGAAATAGTCACGGGCGCTGAATAACATGAAACTATTTTGATATCATTAAACCGATAAAGGATCATCGTGCATTGAAGAGCAAAGGGTTGAGATGTGTCGTAAGCGATAAATAGGCTTTATCTACACCCG
Source organism: Zygogramma bicolorata (assembly GCA_032362365.1). NCBI lineage: Eukaryota > Metazoa > Arthropoda > Insecta > Coleoptera > Chrysomelidae > Zygogramma > Zygogramma bicolorata. The sequence continues at coordinate 558,440 of JAVJAQ010006030.1, read as the reverse complement.
TACTCTAATAATACACTTATATGTCCACAACCCGTTTCATAATGGAATCCATTACGATACAGATATTTCATTACGATACAGATTTTCTACCTATAAAAACCCATTATTTTTCAATCAAGCATGATGTGCATGCTCTGCATTTGACATTTGTCAAGTCAATATCGATAAAGTTATTGAACTTTTGAAGAATATAGCAAAACTTCCATAATCATAACAAAATGTCTGATACCAGCGATATGGGAGAATCACCTTCGACACCTTCACCGACAGAAATACAGTTAGAATGATCAAATTTTTCATTTGACTAATGCATGATTTATCACTTATTTTTTCATGAAATTTTGTGTGCTCTCCGTAGCCGAGCCGTCTGTGGCGCTGACATTGATTTTTCTAGCTGTTGGAGACATTGGTTCGATTCCGGTCTCGAATAGGTAGTCTTCTTTTTGATTTTTGATCTTTTCATATCTCATCGTTTTATTTCTCGAAGTAATACTATTAATTACAATTCTGTGGAATTTTTCAAAGAAATACGTTAAATTAGTATTATTGTGTGCACTACAAATATAGATATAATATTTGTAGTTCTTCACTATTTATCGGGTGTAGATGAAATAGCGTATGCAACTCTCATGTAATGGTTATTAATACACTCGCATAAACCATACGAAACTCACCTTCGGCTCGTTTCGTATCCCGGTTTATGCTCATATATTGATAACCATCATCACACGATCGTTGCATAATATACTATTATCTATTTCATGACAGTTATGACTGTCATTATTAATGTGAATAAAATATCAAATAACACACTACTGTGTTATGTGATAGTTTAGTTGATGAAAATGACATTAATAATGACATTCATAACTGTCATGTGTTGGTTAAAACATGATATGCAACTCGTATCTTATGTTTCCCAAGTAACTTTAGAATTTATATACCACTCGGTCTGCCTCGTGGTATGAATCTTTTTCGCGTGACTCATTTTCAACATAACACACTGGTAAATAACTATTCTTTCCTTCTTCCATTCATACCCTCTCCACTTACAAAATCCTTCTACAGTTGGTAGTCCAGTGGCGGATCCACGGAGGGGGGGGGTCGGGTCCAGACCCCCCCCATTGGGAAAATGAGAGATTTTTTTTCAATTTTCATCAGCTCCAAATTTCCAAATTTTGTTAGGGAACGAAAATATGTCACATGAGCAAGACAAAAAAATAAAATAGAATACATTTTTTTGCTTTGAAATTGGAGAACTTCAATAATTATTATTACATCCCATTGAAAACCACAGAGCAGGCTACATTTAAACATTAGTAAATTTTCGGAGCCATGAATGACAGATTCATATGACTTTTATCAACATATATATGTGAATAATGTGTAGGAAAATTGTTAACAGAATATATTGAGGTAATCTGAACTTCATTTTTTAACAACCAATTTCATCAATTTATTCAATTCAATAATCCTCCAATTCCTGAAAAAATAATTCTCAAGAATTGAAAATAGTACAAACAAGATCTGGATTAAATGTTACCCAAACAAACAAACAAATTCCGCTTGAAATTTTGAAGTGATAAACTTTCGAAAGCAAATTACTGATACGTTAAATAAGTAAGTCAGGGAGTCTTTCTGATATCGATGTCAATTGTGGAGTACAGTTCTTGAGAATTGGCAGTAGCGTTTTGTTGGATCAACTGGCTTCACGAATATATCTGGTATACATTAACCTGAAAAAAATTATTTCAGGCATATGTCTGTTGGAGATATTTTCTCAGAATCAAATTCCAGAGGAGCTAATAGCAATAATATGAACGTTCTCGTGGACGGTCAAGGCTTTCACCACTCCAGTATTTCCGAACGAACAATGGAATAACCCCTGTTACAGATCTTGCGAAGTGAGACCAACCGAAACAGAATTGAAAACAATTTCAGAACACTGAACTGAGTAACTCACAATTAACCTACAAAGGGAATTTGCCCAATTCCAGCAATACTACTCGACCTAAGAGGAGTCTATAATCCTTTGTCCTATATACGCACGGACTCCTAACCAGAAAATATGGTGCAAGATAATCGATATTTCAACCCAATTCCACGGTTTATACAAATAGCGCTCTGCTTTCCTCATTCAATCATAAATTGCCTGGAAGTTGCGGAAAATGGGTTTAAAGTGGACATTACTTCACGAGGTCGTCGATATATAGTTTTGAAGGGGAACAGGTCATGAAAGTGTTACCGGTCGATCGATACATTTTACGAAAAACTATTCAGTATTCCGTGACTGAGGTGACTGCAATATTTTCCCACATGTAGTGCATTTGGACCAGGAAAATGAAAATTGGTTTTATTAATTTAAATCTAACAAGATTCGTCGAAAATATTGATTACCGTGCTGGAATAAAATCAGACTCGACTCCTTCTAGCGTGTCTTCTATTCCTGAGGAATATGTTATCAAGGTTAATTTTCAACAAATACGCTATTTCAATTTTATATTAACGATTTTTCAGGAGCGACTTCTTCATCATATAGTTCTTGTAGATGATAATGAAATAAATATCAATTGATATTCTGAAACAAAAATTCCAGAGCTTTGTGAGTGTTCGTTTGTAACTTTTATGTTGGAGAATAACTTGATCAATATTTTCAATTCATTGTGTTCATCATTTCCACAGTTTACCTGTTTGTCGAGGACGTAGTCCACGTTCAGTTGAGAAAATGATCAGGAGCTAATATTCCAGAATTCGAATAAATACTCGACCGATGGAAATGGCCCCCAAAGTGGTGACGTTCTCGAAATTGAGAAATCAGATGTTTTATCGTTCTACTGATGACCTGCAAAGCTCCTACGTTTATGAAGACATTTTATGCCTCTCCATTCTCTCCAAAAACTATAAATTTGTCCAACATGTACATGTTTTTCACGGACACTGGAATATAGAAAATAGTACTTTTGGGTATTGATGCGAGTGCAGAATATTGAACTGTTCGACGTTTCGACTCTCAATAACTCATTATAATAATAATAATAATAATAATAATAATAATAATAATAATAATACAACATCACATGAGTTGTTGTTGTACTTACTCGAGTGCCTTGCGGTACCCGATCAAATAGTGAGATGCATCGAACAACTGATGCCGCTCTGGAGGACCCGCTTCACCATAACATCAGGTGAAAGCAGGGTCCAAACAGAGCAGGTCATCATAAGGAGGGGTGTTTTTCAGGGAGATTCCCTCAGCCCCCTTCTCTTCTGCATCTCACTAATGCCATTGTCCGTTGCACTCAGGAAACCCCGGGGATATAACTGCGGCACCCCTGGAAACCGAAGGCATAAGGTCAACCACCTTTTTTATACGGATGACCTCAAGCTCTATGCCTCTGGAGAAAGGGACCTACAGCAATCCCTCAGGGTAGTGCAGGAGTTCATGCATGCTGTCGGTATGGAATTCGGGATTGACAAATGTGCACTGGTTCATCTCAAAAGGGGACGATGCGAGGATTTCGCGGAGGATGCCCAACTCGTAGACGGAAGCATTCTGCATCATTTGAATGCCGGAGAGACATACACCTATTTGGGTGTGGAACAACAACACATCCAAGAGTTAGACTCGGTGAAAAATGCTCTCCGTGGCAAGTATAGGCAGAAACTTCGGCAGATCTGGTCCTCAGAGCTGTCGGGTAAGAACAAAGTTTCTGCCACAAACATGCTTGCCATTCCGATTCTACTCTACTCCTTCGGAGTAGTCAAATGGACTCAGGAGGAGTTGCAGCAACTTGACGTGAAGACTCGCAAAATAATGCATATGCACAGAAGCATACATCCCAAATCGTCCGTTCCACGGTTATATCTCCTTCGACAACAAGGGAGCCGTGGACTTTTGAGTTTGGAGTGTCCTCACAACAGAGTGTTACTGGATGGAGCCTGTAGAGTCATCAGGAGTTCGGATCCCCTACACTGCATGGTCCGAGATCATGAACATGCAGGAGTCGGAGCCTTTTTATTCAAGGCAGCAAGGCGCGCTGCTGATGAACTTGGTATAGTCTTCGATAGCGAGCGAGTGAACCAACTCTGTGTCACCGAGTTGGAGCCCGCACGGAGAAAAGCTCACATCAAGGCTGCAGAGAGTGCTAAAATGTTGCAGCTGTATACAGACAAGTCCATGCATGGAGTCTTCTTTAAGAACATCGAGGACCATGGCTTGTCTGTTAAGCTGACATTTGCCTTCTCCAGGTCAGGTGAGCTGAAGTCGGGAATTGAAGGGTTCATCATGGCGTGCCAAGACGGTGTCTTCAACACCCTAGTCTATCAGAGCCGCGTGATGGGTGTAGAGGTCCCTGATACTAGATGCAGGGTCTGCCGACAGGCGCCCGAGACTTTGATGCATTTGCTATCACCTCGTGCAGTTTATGCGGTCTCGGCCTATATCCATCGCCATAACGCGGCCTTACGAGTGCTGTACTATTTTCTTCGGCCCTCGTATGAAATAGACAGGACACCAGTACTGCCTTACGCTCCAGGGGATATTGAGTCCGTTGTGGAGAATGAAAGTTGTCGAATTCTTTGGAACTTCTCATTCCCCACCCTCAGGCAAATACAGGCCAATAAGCCTGATATAGTCGACCACCGAGGTAAGACGATATTCGTTATTGAGTTTTCGGCCCCTGCCGAAACGAGTATCGTCCGGAAAGAAGAGGAAAAACGGATAAAGTACCAAGATTTACTTTACGAACTCCGCAGGCTCCACCCGGACTATTCTGTTAAGTTAGTGGTTCTTATTATAGGTGTTCTCGGCGGTTCCAGACCAACGCTACTCTCGGAGCTCAAGGTCATACCGGCATGCCGTAATGCGGCAGAGATCTTGTCCGGCCGCATGCAGAAGGCTGTTATTCTCGGTTCTTTGCGTCTGCTCAGGACTCACGATTCTTGGAGCCAGTGACCACTTACCCTGCGGTGCGGGGAGTGGTCATTGGTTGATTATACTAGCGCGTTCGCCCACTGGTTCGGAGCAGTGGGGAGTACGGACCCGTCTAGAATTGTTTAAACGAAAAATAATAATAATAATATGCTGTATTATCATAAGACATAATCTTGTTCACAAAGCTTGGGTAGTAAATACTCACTTGAAAAAATGCGATATATACCAGAAGATAACAAAAATAAAACTATAAAAATACATACAAAACATGGTAAAATGGAGGTTATAAAATGTATGTATATATAAAAAAGCTCCTTAATGAAGATAAAAAACATGAGCTAGTCAATCAGTTGAAAGTTATCGTCAAAAAATTCATTCAAAGTATAATAGGGTCTATCTAGGTGTCTGATAACTTACGTACATGTCCATATTACTAATGCAACCTAACCGATCAACCCCGTTACGGACTGACCAGCCAAATCACAATATTAACTTCGACAGCCTTCGTTTCGCCTTCGAGTACTGTTATATAAAATACTCCACAATTTGGTCCGATTGCTGATAACATTTCATCAGTTAACCACTATTGCTCAATCAGATCCGTCGCCTTCCTGCCCGTTCAGATTTGGTGCTGATATGGAAAATAGTTCTTTAGGGTATGACACCCGAAAAACCCATTTTCTATATTACTTCTGCACACGGATTAATATCCGTATATATATAATTAATATATAATATTTTCTATTGTCCCACATCACTGAAGAATCAAGTCAAACAATATCTATTCATCTAGAGAAGAAAGTGATAAATAGGGTGATAATCTGACCTCTTCTAGAGTATCATTTCCATTGAACAAGTTCTGAGGAACTCAATAGTCTTCAAGTGATACGTCGATCACAGACTTCAGTTTCTGGAAGACAGTGAAAAAAAATGTATCCTTTACCCTTTTGAATTATAATCGACTTTTTGCCATTGGCAGTTTCATGACTGTTGACTAGTTACATTATCGTTATTCTCTAGTTGTTAGACTGAATACTAGTTGAACCTTCAAATTGATTTCCAACAGAATAAGCATGCTTTGGAATTCCTCACCGTTGTTGGATGTTCTTCGAGTTCGAGTAATATCAAATTGATATAAGGGTAATTGATCTCTTTGGACAGTTTCAACTTTCAAACCAAAGGTTCCAATATCATCTTCCAGAGTAACACATTGACTGCTATTTCAGTTGCAGTTCTACACATAAAGCAAGCTATGACATGAAAACATTGATTTTCTGTAGGAATGCAAGTTTTAATAAAACTCTTACGTACTTGATTATGTGTGTTTCCATTCAGTGTATATGTACATGTTGATAATTTCAAATGCATATATGTTTTGACGAGAATTTTGACTACCACTGGCTTCATATGAGTCACTTCTTGCTAATATGATGAGGTACAAATCATCCAGCTCTCTGAAGTTCTTATAACAGACTGATGAACAATATCAATAATATAATTTTTAAGAGATAAATCATCGAAAATGATCCGTTTCAATGAACCTCCTCGACCCTTCTGATATGAATTTCAAATGAGCCGTAGTATCTATAAATTGTCTTCAACAATCCTTTTCACACTTTTTCAATAATTAAAAAGAACAAACTAATTGATTTACATATCCAACTGAACTGAGAATCAAATAAGAACTATTAATTAGGGAAGTTGGATATTCGGAATTGTGTATACTGCTTAATATATGCGCCACAATACACAGGGTATTTTATTTTTTCAATTCATACTGGTTTATAACTCTTCCTCTGGATTTTAAACTGGGATCGTTAGTTCTTTTTCGTCATTCGAAGTCTGTAATCCATCTTCTGCACCATTTTGTGATTGAAACTCGTCCAAGTCTCAATGGTTGGTTTCTGATAGCACTGAATTTTGATGGAACAACGTAAATCATTCGACACATTCTCTGAGAATGCGCTAACTTCAACAAAGAGCGACGAAGTTCAATCACATTTTCTAGCCCATCAACTCTTTCATGGAGTGTTTCAATTAATGGATAAATTCCCAGAATAACAATGTTGCATACGCAACCATCCGTTAAAATGTATATGTATATATATATATATATATATATATATATATATACATTGGTTTTCTGGGAGTTTATCCGCTGGTTTGTCGGTATTGACTTTCGACGTTTCGCCAACATCTCAGTTGGCATTTTCAAGAATGTTACTGCTCCTACTTGGTGCTAGCAACTGTTTTGCTAGTTTTTAAATAGTTTCTCGGTCGTAAATTGTAGCCAATATGATCCGTTCCATCAGCCGTCGGGTCGATTATGGTTGTCGGACCTTTCGCTAATGACTGTTCAGGTAATAACTGTCGGTCTGGTTCGTGGTGACCTGCATCCACCGAAGGACCATTTCCTGAACTATTTTTCTTTTTGTTGATGAGGGCCCTCCAGACATTTGGTATATTTTGAGAGTCGTCTCTTTCGTTTATTTCTCCATGTTTTTCTATCTCGATGGCTTCCCTAATTTGGCGTGTTCTGAAATGGTTCACCTGCGCTATTTGCTTTGGTGCCTCAAAATTTATTTTGTGACCCGTCTGGTGGTGGTGTTGAAAGAGGACGGAAGATGTCTGTTTTGTTCTTTTGTGCCATTTTTGTGTTCCTGCACTCTAGCTGACATTCTCCTATTCGTCTGGTCAATGTATTGCTTATCACAGTCCCCGCATGTAATGCTATATACTCCTTGATTTTTGAGAGGAATCCTGTCCTTTGGTCTCGGCAAGCAAGACGAAATGGTCCTTTGAGGTTTGAAGACGATAAGTATATTTTGTTTTCGCATTAGTCTTCCGATTTTGTCGGTGACTCCTTTGATGAAAGGTAGTGTCACTAATTTTTTGGCTTCCCATGTAGGTCTGGTTTGGAAAGGATTAATTAAAGGATTTGCCGACAGCACACTGAGGAAACAGTTTCTTTACATCAAATAAATTTTATTTATTGTTAACGAATGCCATTGTTGAATATGGACAAACTTATGTATTTTCATAACAAACTAATGGTATCTTGGCAGATCCCAAATAAATATGGGGTTTATTAATAAATTATAATGTTTTCATACTAAAGGGACATTTGTTAGATATTAACAAATATTACTTCAAGTACAATCCATGACAGTTTTCAGTAAATTTTATTACTTTTCTATTATGTTACATCACTTCAATTTCACAATTAGTTCTTGAATGTTAAGGTATGTATTTTGAATATCAATAAAGATTGTTTATGTACACCTATAATATCCTTTATGAACAAAAGGTATTTGTTTGCATTGATCCTGACGACTTATCTATGAATATAGGTATGGAGTTAAGGTCAAATTATTATGTTTCAACTCACAACATTGTTTTTTTATTGATGACTTATAATTAGTTGATTTTAAATATTTTTCTCCTTTATTATTAGGTACTTGAAATTCTTTGAAAAAGATAATATATTTGTTCGTGAAAGATATAATTGTTTGCATTCAACTTTCTACTCCATTGATACTGTTTTGACCAAAATGAAAATTGATTAATATGAGATAAATCTCCAGAAAAAAATGGAATTCTTTTCTTTATCTCTATGTTAGAAAATCCAGTTGAGAATAGATTTATTTAAATAGAAATAATTCTCGATTATAGATTTTCTAACATAATGAGAAAAATTAGAATGTCAATTTTGTCTCGAAATGTATACCTCATATCTATCAAGTCTCATGTTGGTCAAAACAGTTTCAGTAGAGTGAAGAGTTTAATGGAAACAATTATATCGCTCGCGGAAAAATTTGTAACACTTTTCAAAACTCAATAATATATATAGTGTGGTATATTAAACGTATTCCAAAACATTTTGTAACTGTTGTATCAGCTCAAATCGTTTTGTTGAAGTTCTCGTGTGAGAAAATGTTTGTTGTTCCTTTAAAAATCACATTAGATTTTGTGTTGATTTTTTCACTTCATATAATTGATTAGGAAAAAGCAAAGGTCACATGATTAGAAAAAACTTTAATGAATATATATGACAGGTACAGGCAAGGAACATGGGATTGTTATTTTGAAAATAAAGCTACATAGAAATATACCAAATTGAAATAAAATCCTATATATAACAAAAATGACACATTTTTCATAAATATACTATAGCAAAATCAAAACAAAACTATTCATAATATATCATCTACTTTTAAAAAGAGCACTCACGATAATCAAGTTTGAAGTTGCAGAAGAAAAAAGTCTATCTCAACCTCCCTTTATGTCATACCAACTGAGTAATGCTTTTCCCACAGCTGATTTAGTTAAAAGTTTTTTTATGTTGAAATTTTCCAGGAAAGTTTGAATATTTTTGGTTCTTTTGATTGGGAGGCTGTCTTGGTCTGGGTAAACTGCATCAACAGTATTCAATTGTTGGACAGGAGTCGATGTTGAACAAATAACCGCAACCAAGCTACTGTCCAATCTGAAATCATTTATGTGTTATTGATTAGGTATGTCACTGAATGGTTGAATAATTTATAATGGAAATTATCTTAGAAAACAAGCGATGAGACAATTTGGAATATATTATCGATTTTTTTAAAAAAGTATTGAACTCACTCAAAAATAACTTAGCTTTGACTGTCTGTAGATAATATATACAAAAACCAATTATAATAGAAATCGCCTTCACAAAATACAATAGACATGTCAAATGTCCGGATTTATCGACTTGTTATAGTAAATAAAATAAAATTTTGGTAGCAACATGAATATCTTAACAGTTAATAGATATTATTTTGTAACTTACATTCATATGGTAACTATTAATAAATATTTGTTGATATCTGCACATTAATGAGTCTTATTAGTGGGTAGGTAAACATCTTTTTTTTTTCATTAATCAAGTTTTTAAAGTGGTATTCATAAAATTATTACAATTTCATTTGCACCAGCGCTTCGGCCTCATTACGAAATATACTACATTGGGCATAAAATATAAATAAATATATCATTTACCTTGGAATTTTTCTAAATTATTCGTAAGATTCCATTCTCTTAGCTTCTCCTTCATTTTTGATATGTATACTAGGACTATCATTTTTATCTGACGAAAACTGATGCTGTAGGTTTATTATAATCATATGAGCTGACTACGACGCCAGAAATTCAAAATGCAATCAATAATCACATCACCATATATAGGATACACAAAGATGAACGACGAACGGCGACTGAACCAAAGAAAGCTCGCGCAACGACGACTTTCTGCAATCAGACATGCTCCGAAGCATCACGCCATATGAGAGGGGATGGTAACAGTTAAACGGACGAAACCTACTCAAATAAATCATTTGCGCTTCAGTATTAAAGATTTCTTAAGTGCCAAACAACTACACGGTTGCAAATATTTTTTACCAGTTACAAATTATCATTCGAATATAATATTTTTGATAGTTTTGGCAGAAAGAAATTTGTTTGTGACAAAACATAAGAAGTTTTAGATAAATATATATGTTAATATTAAAGAAATCAGCTTCCAACAAATACTTTGTCTTTAGTGAAAGACACATTTTCAAATGGAATTGTTGTATTTAACAAGGTTGATTGGGCA